>PVJO010008573.1:0-74491 GCA_004026905.1 Hystrix cristata | reverse complement strand
TCATAAAATACATTTCTCTGACAATGAAGTTTAACAGGCTTTATCCAATGAAACAGTGGGGAATCTCAAGGGAGCCTCTAAAATTATAATTATAATATAATGTAATATACTTTTTAAAAGGTAAAATCATATGTCTAGGCAGATAATAGGAAACAGGGAGATAGATCTTTTGCAAATAGAAAGGGGACCAACAGATGAGGGGGTGACATAAAAAACTTAAGAAGTGTGTTTTATATATATGTACCAACTTCCCATGATGATATAATCATTATGTACTGTAAACATGTATCAGTAAAAATTAAAATTTTTAGAAATGAAATCATGTATCTCACAAACATATAAAATGAATACATGTAAAAGATTTTATTTAACTCCGTGATGGGGGAACTGCTAAGGTACTATAACCGACTCAAAGGAGAATTCAAAGAACAACCACAAGCAGGTAATCAGGAATACTGAAATAAATTCGCTGATAATGTACAACTGAACTGTACCCATAGGAGAGTGGTCAGTTACATCTACCTCATACAGTTCATTTGCATTTCTTTGGCTAGCACGCTCACTGTCTTAGCTCAGGCTGCTGCAATAAAATACTATAAACTGAGTGGCTTAAACAGCAGACATTTATTTCTCAGTTCTGGTGCCTAGCAATTCTGAGATCAAGATGGCAGTATGGATGGGTTCTGATGAGCACCCTCTTTCAGGCTGCAGACAGTTGACTTCTTGTACCTTCACGTGGCAGAAAGTATGCTAGCTAGGTCTCTTTGAAGGCTATGAATTCCATTCATGAGGCCTCCACCCTCAGACCTAATTACCTGGCAAAGGTTCTACCTTCGCAGTGAGGTTAGGGTTTCAACATAGTGAATTTGGGGAAGATAGGGCACATCCAGTCCATTACATTCACTACAGGTTTTCTATAGCTTGCTTGCTGTAGTAACTCAGACACACCCCAGAAGGTTGTGTTGCACTGGACCTCCAGTGATCATTCTTGTTCATGTCAAAATCTTTCGTGATTTTTCTGACACTAGTATTTGTCCTTATCACAGTTGAGGAAAACACCTTGTCCCTTCATCTGTTTATGTGTCTTCCTACCTGACTGTGCATCAGAATATCAGACAAGATTCTTGTTGTTTCAGCAGTAGACAAAAATGTGAGAGAATGATTATCCTCAGCCTTTATCACTAAGTACAAGATTTCCCTCTGTCACGAAGAACATGAAGCTCCTCTTCATGTTCAAAAGGAACTAAAAAGCGCATGTTTTTGTTTTTGTTTTTGTTTTGTTTTTGGTACTGAGGATCCAACTCAGGACCTTGTGCTTGCTAAGCAAGCTCTCTAACCACTGAGCCAAATCCCCAGCCCGAGGGCGTTTTTTTGAAAACACAGTGGTTTTTTTTCAAGGAAATAAAACACTTGCATTCATTTAGTTAATCCATCTAATAAGCATCTGTTTTCCTAACTCTGTATTATTACCTTAAGGCCCTGCAGGAATGGCCTCTGTCCACTTCTGCGGCCTCACCTTACATCTCTCTCTTACTCATTCACCATCTACCATGTCTTTACAGCTCTAGACACATGCTTTGCTGCTGAGGAAGCCTTCATATATACTCCCCTTTCTCTGGAATTCTCTTCCTTCCACATTTCACATGCTTAAATCTTTCTTATCCTGCAGGGTTTCGCTAATACATCACCAACTCTTCTAAAACAGCCTTTCCTTGTTCTCTCTACCTGACCCGTCAGTCTCTATCCCAGCACCTGCTTATTTTTTTCATAGCATGTATCACAAATAACAATTATTTTATGTGTTGTTTTATTTATTATGGGATATTCCTTCCAGTAAAATATAACAAGACCTCTTTGTATATCTTATTTACCATTAAATCCTCAGCACATAGAACTCCTGATACATAAAAGCAGTCAAAAATGTTTGTTGAGCTGGATTTCATAGTGCACACCTGTAATCCCAACTACTGGGATGGCTAAGGCAAGAGGGTCATAAGAGCAAGGCCAGGCTGGGCAATTTAGGAAGACCCTGTCTCAAAATCAATTAAAAAAAAAAGCCAATGGGACTATAGCACATTCATAGAGTGTTTGCCTTGCATGCTTAAGATCTTCCGTTCAGTCTCCAGTACTGCTTAAAAAACAATGTTGAACAAACAAATGAGTGAAAGGCATCTGCTATTCACTAGGGACTTATTTTATAAATATATAAAGACTAAGCTGGGTGTACACATGGCACTCTGGGCAGCTGAGGCAGGAGGATTTAAGTTTGAGCCCAGCCAGGGTAACTTAGTGAGAACTCTAAAAAGTAACAAAGGGCTGGGGATGTAATTGAGTACTAAACCTCTGGGTTGAATCCTCATTACCACCAAAGGAAAAAAATGCTAATTCCTAAGCCAGATACAAAGTGAGAGAGGACAGGTGGTATAAAATACCAAGAATCCAAGCATAAAAGAGTAGCTAAGAACTTAAGAAATAAGCAGAATTTTCGTCATCCCAGGAGTTTAGGGCCTGCCGTGGAAGAAGCACCTTGGAAAATACCTTAGACTTTCAGTCTAAACCCTTCAAGAGCTAAGCGCTAAGAATAAGTTCACCTTGACAAACTGCTGGGAGAAATTAAATTCCTCCTAGAGGAATATGTCATCATCCAGTGCCTCTTCGGGTTTTTGTGATTGTTTCAAAACTACTAAAACCAAGGACAAAGGGGTTGGGGACTTAGCTCAGTGGTACAGTGCTTGCCCAGCAAGCTCAAGGCCCTGAGTTCAATCCCCAGCACCAAAAAAAAACTTTTTAAATAAAAAAATAAATAAAACCAAGGAGAAAGAGAAAATTGTACCAGCAAAACACATTACCTTTAAAAAGACAAGAAACATTGTTTTCTCAGATTACAATCCTAATAAACACCCCCCAAAACACATTGTGTTTGCTTTAAAAAGTAAAGGAGGAGGAGGAGGAGAAGAAGAAGGCAAAGAGAAAGCTGGGGTGTGACTCCGTGGTGGAGCACTTGCCTAGCATGCCCGAGGCCCTGGGTCTGATGGGCAGTGTATCAGATATTAGGAGGGACATTTTGCTTGTCATTTTAAATGGGTCAATTCATTAGGAATATGTAATGGTTCTAATTTTTGTTTATTCATATTTTTCTTTCAAGAGTTCTCAATTTATTACATATAATAATGTAGATGTTGAAATGTCAAAATAAAACTAAAGAATTTATCTGTCATCAGCCTTGGTAGTTTAGAGGAGGCCAAGAAAATGACTGAACAGAGATAAGGAGTAGAGAGGAGGGTAAAAAGTATTTAAGGCAGAAGAAAGAATATTTTGAAAGAGTGGAAGCAAGAGAGCTTAAGAAACTAAAAGCAATATAGTTTTGGAAGAGAGAGAAAGAAGAATATGGCTGGGTAGCAAAGAGGGTTGACTGAAGAGACAAATGATTGATAAAAGAAGGCTAGAAAATATCGGCATCTTAGAGAGTCTTTAAAAGATGAGACGTCCTAAGCACCAGGAAGCTGTTGAAGTATTATAAAGTGCTTTGCTCAGATTTGTCTCACAGGATCTGTTATTCCTGGAGGAGAGGACAGGAGGACTACTGGCAAGGGGACACCCTTCAATCCAGGCGAGAGGGTGTTGGCTGAGGCTGTGGAGATAGGAGGCAGTGGATTTTAAAAACTAAACAAAGTATCTCGCAGTTTGTGAAACATTAAAAATTTTGACAGTTTAGTAGCCTCACTCTTAGATGAATGAAAAAGAAATGTGGTAATGGACCCAGAAGTTGTATTACTTAAGAGAAATTTTAAGGACTGCAGTTTTTTCTGTCTACACGACTAACCACAAGGCAGTATTAACTTTTGTTTCCAAAGATCAAGTTTCGTCGGATCACTCTGGGTTGGTTATGACCACAAGGTGGTTGTGTTTTCGTTAGCAGAGCATTTATATTTAGTTTCTCTTTGTTTTTTATTTTCCAAAGTTGGCTTATGTAGACTGAGTAATCTGTAGGCAAATGTCCAAGCCTTTCTTCAAGGAAGGTACATTGTTGTAAGTCCATTAAGCAGAACAGTGTCGGAACATACATGTGGCTTCCCAGAGACAACTTTTTAAAACACCCTTGTTAATGGCCTTTCTCGAAAGGACAGTCAGTAGCTTATCAAGTAAGGATATTATACATTATTGTAGTCATTTGCTTATTATCTAACTTCCCTTACTAGAAAGCACTTTTCCGTGAGGGCAGGGACCACCCTCACCTAGATGGGTACTCACTCACTATGTACCAAGTAGTGAACAAGTGTTTACTAAGTGAATAAATGAGTGAACAAAGAATTAAATCATATTTGTGTTAAACAAATAAACCTCACTAAAATGAGAAGGATGTTTTTCAGTCTTATAAATTCATTTTATTTTCACTTAAAGTATCAAAAGTCTGATACTAAAATGCTTGACAGTAAAGTGATTATTTTTAATGTTTGCAGGACTATCTCAAGCAGGTGCTGGACATTGACCTCCATGCTCAGATCCATTTCGGCAGGGTTTTTATGAAACCAGGGTATGAAATAATCTTATCTCCTATAAAGGGTTGGTTTGGGTTGCTTTAATTGATTAAGTTTTAAATGCTTTCTTTTTTCTATTTTATATTATGGGGTAACTATTCTTTAAAAAAATATATTATAGTAATAGAAACCTTTGCATAACTGCAGCTCCTATTTGAAATAAAAATTCATCTTTCTTATGAATCAGTGAGTTTGGTACAAACAAAGCAAAGCAATTTTACAAACTTTTCCTTTTAACTCTGTGTCTAGCTCCTTCCTCTTTTTTTCTTTCTCCCTATAGTACTTTATTCTTTTAAAAACAATTTAGTATAAAAATTCTTAATTATCCATAAAAGTAGGGAGTATACTCCTCCCTTCTGGTATTCATCACTTAGTGTCACTAACTATCAACATTTTTCTGTAATTGTTTTATCAATCTCCCCTATTCTGTCTCTTTCAAGGGAAAGAGGGCTGAATTGTTTTAAAACAAATTCTAGAAATCATCTCATTTTTGGTATACATATCAAAAAATTAAAAACAATAGCATTCTCTCAGATAAACACAATGGTGTTATCTCACCTAACAAAATACTTTAATTTCTTCTAATATCCTGTTTATATTAAAATTTTTCCTGAACATCAAGAGAAAGAATACCTTTTTATAATGGTTTGTTTGAATTAGGATTCAAGTAAGGTCCACTCCTTGTATTTAGTTAAATCTTGATTAAATCAAAACGTTTAGTCCTTCTTGACATTTTTTTACTTTTATTTATTAACTGATTGCTTATTATGCCATTTACTTATTGGAGAAACTGGATGGCTTGGCCTGACGAATGGATTTGCCTTTTTGCTTCGTGGGTTGTGTTTAACATGTTTATCTCCAGCATATTCTATAGATTGAGAGCTGGATCTAAAGGCTTAATTAGATTTGGATTCTTTTTTTTCCCTTCACAAGTGGAATTTCATACTGCTTCTTACTGTTTCTCAGGAGAAAAGAAAAATAAACACTTACTGAGATTTTTACATATTTCCTAAAAACTAATAACAAAGGACCAATAGAGAGAGATTCTGTATTCGTTATAAAACCACGAAGAATGACAAAGCACTGCTCATCCCCCTGTTAACTCAGTGATCCTCTGGTTTCTGTTTATAGAACTCAGCGTAGGTGGGCATTTCAGGATGCCTCCGTGCTTTCAGGGACAACAGTAACACATTAGTTCAGGATTGTACTCTGATGGATGCCTGTGTGCGCCCTAAGGGAATGGAGTGGTGGCTAGCCAGTTGTTATAAAGGAGCTATGACATTATAGCTGGGTGTGGTGGCACACACCTATAATCCCAGCACTGTCAGAGGCTGAGGCTGGAGGATTACAAACTGGAGCCCAGCCTGAGCAGTTTGGCAGTTTAGCAAGACTCTTTACCACGTATAAAGAAAAGAAGGAATTCTCGCCAGTATATTTTTGTAGTTGCCTGTTGAGGGTGCCTCAATATGACTATGCTGACAAAGACCTTTTCCTATTGCAATTGTGGTATTGGGGTCATTCTTGTTAAGAACTGTTACTCTAGGCTTTTTTTTTTCCTGTACCTTTAAAAATCCTAATTTGATTAGAATACAGAGGACATGCCAAAAACATGGATTGTATTTTTCCCTAATCTCGAAACTTGATTTTTCCCTTTGTGGTAGGAAGGGTGCTAACATAACTTGCCCCCACCTCTAGGGAATTATTTGTATATCTGTTATTTAAAAGACAGCACCTATAACAATAATTTTTTGTACCTTTTTTTTTTTCCGGTTTAGTATTTACCACTTGTTTCGCCTTTAGGAGTTCTCCAACTCCTGATGTTTATTCTTCTCCCCTAAAGCCTTAACACTTTGGGACTTCAGTCATTGTATAAATGCTGTTACATTCTGATCTCAAGGGGAGAACTGAACGACAAGTGTTGATTCCAAAGGACTCGCTCTCCAGAGCTTAAACAAAGACTTGCCAGTCTAGAAGTAGTACACTTGTAACAGCAATGCATGATAGCAAAATGTTTTCTTGTAAGTAGAATCTTTTTAAAGCTGAGTACCTTTTCAAGAAATCACATTCCTATCTGCAAGATACAAAAGATGATTTAAAGTGGCCTTAAAATTGAAGCTGGCTTTAAATAAAGGAGAAGAGATAAAGTATTATGCATCCCCTCCTCCTCTTATCTGTCTTGCTAGCTTGATATAATAAAGTGGGTTTAAAATCTAAATGGGCTTCCTTTAATTGTCCACAATTTTGTACTTGTCTGAAGTTAACAACATAAAGGTAATACTGCTTCCTGGTAGAAGGGAAAAAAACCATAAAAACTTCAATATAATTTAGTTTTGCTCTTCCCACATGCATTCCTAATATAATTTCCTGTTTCATTTTAGTCTTTTTTTTTTTTTTTTTTTTTTTGGTGCCGGGGATCAAACTCGGGGATTTGAGCTTGCTAGGCAAGTGCTCTAACCACTGTGCTAAATCCTCAGCCCCTCCTCTTTCATTTTAGAGGCAGAGATACTCAGAAGAGCATTTGCAGTATTATCAACTATATCTACCAAAAACTGTTTTTATGGATCATGTATAGAAAACATATAGAAAACAAACTGTTATCAAGAATATATCTTGGAAATTATTTTTTGTCATACAGTAATAACTACCAAGTTACCTACCTATAAATCAATATGACAAAAAAAAATTGATGTAACAATCTAATCTTATTTTTGTAAAACACAGCAAAAAAATCGGGAAGTAATCAAAAAGAAAGAAAGAGTGAGCGAAAGAAAGAGCAAGCCTCAGAAGAGCCAGAACAGAAGTTACAAAATCTTGGTAGTAACACTTCACAGAACATCACATCAGAGCTTTACCTAAATATAACCCATAAAGTTAAAATAATCTTGATTCAAATCTTGTTTTTCCACTTAGTAACTGAATAATTTTTGGGCAAATTGCATTCTCTCTGAATTTCAGTTTCCTCATCTATAAAATGAGTGATAATTATCACCTCCAGAGATTGTTGATGAGACTTTTCAAATGAAATAATGGATGTAATACATAGATGTTACTCTTAAAATACTAAGTCTTGGGGATAAGGGTTTAGCTCAGTGGTGGAATGCTTGCAAGGCCCTAAATTCCATCCCCAGCACCCAAAATAACAATAGTAATAATAATAATAAACTAAGTCTTACTATTAATATTATTCTAATAATATGACTATCACTACTGCTCTGTGATTGCCATACCCAAAGCCAGCCTTTTGGTTTGAGGTAATGGCAATCTGGCATTGAGGGAAACCACAGGCAAAAAAAAACTAGGGGGAAGAAAACAGAAATGAGAACCATAGCAACACAGCAATGTAGAGTTAAGCTTTTATAGATGAAAACAACCAATAGTACCTTTGTGATCTAACATCACTGTATTATGACAGATTATATTAATATTGCTGGCTGTAAATCATCAAAAATGCCAAGTCACCAAATTATTGCAAAAGTTAACAAATGAATGATCCATTTTTGAAAGATCAACCTGCAAAAATGGTAAAAATAATAATTTGGATAAATCAGATACACAAATTTAAATAACATGTAGTTTCTGTTATATGAGAAACCCAAAGTATAAATAAATTAAAAAGCAAAGTAAAAAATAGATAATGGGAAATAGGGAGATGGATTCTTTGCAAGTGGGAAGGATGCTAAGAGATATTGGAGGGGTAGAGGGAGAAGGGGAAAGGTATGGAAAAAGAAGGTGTATCACATGCCTGTACCAGCTACTCACAATGTACACATTCATTATGCACTACAAACATATACTAATTAACAATAATAATAATAATAATTTGGGTGCTTAAGAGGGTAAGTTTTCACCTACATGGAAGTTTCAGTATTCCCTAAGGATTCTGCATTGCTCATTTCATTAATATAATGAGGATAATTAATAGAAAAAAGATAATTTTTCTCAACTTCCCACTCCTTCTGTGCTACTTACCTCTCCCATCTCCGCATGATGAGTTCAAGTTAGAATCTTAAGGAAGTACAATTTGATAATATTGTAATTACTATTTTAATTTTGTTCTACCCATGGTATTTTATTTATTTGGATATTTCAAAAGCTCCTTTAATAGGAAGGAGGATTTTATATAAGCTGCTGAGTACAGTGTTAAAAGGATAAATATTTATCTTGAACAATAGGCCATTAGATAAGTATGATCAGGTCATCTTCTGATAGTAAGAATAATTATTGTAAATCTCCAGCAAAAATAATATGGACATCATTAACTAGAAGAAGGGGACAGGGGAGCCAGGTGTGGTGGTCCATGCCTGTAATCCCAGCAGCTCAGGAGACTGAAGCTGGAGGACTGCAACTTTGAGGTCAGCCTGAGCTATGTAAGACTTTGTCTCAAAATTGAAGACAAAAAGGACTGGGGATGTAGCTCAGTGCAGAAGCCATGGATTCAATTCCCACTACAAATGAATGAATGAATGAATGGTAGAGAAATTCAGAAACTAGAATTTAGAGTATGCTTCTGTGGCACTGTCAAGAAAGAAAAAAGTGAACTACAGAAAACCAAGAAGTTTAGTGACTCATAAATCAAAGATGCTAAAAATAAATTTATTTAAATGTTCCTGAACTACCTCAGAGTATGAAATTTTAAAGGCAAATCAACAGAAAAGTGTTTTGTATTGTAAGCAGTCTGACTGGATAGCCACAAACAAGAAAACTGGAGCACTTACTATACTTGCTAATCTACTTAGCAGTCACTAACAAGTAACCTCTTTTTTCCCTCTAGCCTGCCAACAACATTTGCAACCTTGGATATTGATGGTGTAAGAAAAATTATTTTTGCACTACCAGGTAAGAATCATAGAAATTGTTTTCTGCTTTTTATGGAAAAATGACCAAAACTTTTTGGACTTCTCACATTACCAGTCCCTGATCAGATCATTCAGTTTGGGCTCTGAAACACCTGGGCTCAAAGCTTTACTAACAAATCACTTACCTTCTCTGAGCCTCTTTCTGCACCTATAAAATAGGATTAATGCCTGCTTCACGGGATGGTGTGAAAATCAGACTAGATACTATCTGCCAGAGTGCAGTCCAAAACCTAAGATAATAATCAAATGTTGACTGTCACTAGATCTTTCTAGGGCACCTCCCTTTTCCTTACAGGAAATCAATTGGTTACCAGTCTAATTACCTGTCACAAAACTAGAAATATTGTGCTCAAGGGTCCATAGCGCTTTGAGTCACCTGTGTAAATGTTAGATCAAAAACTCAGGGATAGGGCTAGGGATGTAGAGTGTTTGGGTAGCATGGATGATCCCCTGGGTTTGATTCCCAGGATCACAGAAAATAAAAGTGCAAAGCTGCCTCTGGTCCTTGCCTTGAGGTGGTTGGGGGGAGGGCAAGTGGAAAGGGGACACCCACACTGGTACATTAGAGCCCCATCCCACACTCTATCAGTGTGATAACCTCACCATCACCACCCTTCCTCCTATCTTGGCTATGTATTTAAGGTCATTATGAATTGTGATAGATTTTAAAGCAGTTCAGAACTTTTGTGTAGCTACTTGTTATTTTTTAACTTTTAAAAGTATCCTCTAATAATTCTGTCCTGGTTCCTATTTTTTTTAGCACAGATTCCTTCAGCGATTAACCTACTTATTTCTTTCAGAGTCACAAATCTCATAGATTTGGGCTATTTATTTGCTTTTAAACAAAATCTCAAAATAAAAATACAAAGAAATGGAGGCAAGCAGAACATTTTAAAACTTTAACATTTTTAAGCCCCTATTAGCATAAAAGAGATATTCATCATGCAGAAAATGTTGAGGGAATAAAATGTGTAAGTAAAATAGTCCTCCAAATGTGTCTATAGCATAAACCTCTCTCATCTTTAATACGTCCTTGGATACTCTGAAAACCATTTTATGAAGAAAAAACTCTACTTTGTCTACAGACGACAGCTTAACCTGCAGACCATCAGTGACAGTGAAGGTTTTGTGGGAACCTGTTTCACCATTACTAATGAAATAGTGTTGATCTGCCTAAGAAATTATGAAATTGAAATCTATATTCAAAAAAAAATCTATCTTCAAATTTTTATTTTTATTCAAAACCTTTTCTGCTCAGACTGAATGAACCAAAAGAGGGCAGCAACAACTCACTTGTTCAGATTATAGAACCGGCGAAGTAGTTTAAATTACAAAGTGTTGGGTTTCTTTTTTGGGGTTTTTTGTTTTGGTTTGTTTTGGCTTTGTTTTTTGGTTTCGCTTGGTTTGGCGTGGGAGATGGAACCCAGAGCCTCATGAATGCTAGTAAGTATTCTACCACTGAGCTACATTCTCAACCCCTAACGACTTTTAGTTTCTAAAGTATATTGCTGCTTTCCTTGAGTACATGCATTTAAAGATTATCACTAATCTTGATGCGCTGTAGACAATTTTAAAGTTTTGTGTATTTACGTGCTATTTTTTAATTTTGCAAAATTACTATAGCAACACATATTCAGTACAAAAGTATTGGAAAATACAGATAAGCATAGTGTTATCCATGATCCTCCACCTACACAAAAATGACCACTATTTACAACTTTTTGGTCTCGCTCTTTCTAGTCCTTTATCTTATACAGAGCAGTTCATTGTTTTTATATTTTATCTTCAAATATAAAATATTTTTGGGTGTTTATTTGTTTTAGTATTCCAAAGCACCAAATTATGAGCCCTGCTTGGTTCAGATCTTGATACACTGCATAGCAGTAGCCATATACTGAATATAGCCTCAAGTATAGACTTTGGGGTAATTCAAGTGACAGCATTCTCAGGTTTATCTGATTAGAACCTGCTGAGGGGGCGCCAGATGCTTCCCCTACCCAGGCGAGTAAGGCAGGCTATACAGCAAGCTTCCTTCTAGGTACAAGATATTGTGGGAATCAGGATCTCAGTCACTGTGCGGTTCAGCCTTTTTGCGATCATGGCACACTATTTGATGTTGATATTTCTGCCTCACAACCACTGAAGTATCACACTTTCCTTGGAATTTTTTGAAGTACCTTTCTCTGCTTGCCTATCACTCTCAGACCAGTTCATTATCGAACAGTACTTTTATAAAGCAGTTAATATTACAGGAATTTTGTAATCATCAGTATTTTGAGACAAGGGAAAAGTAATTGAGTCTCCTTAAGAATCTCCTGTTCTGTTGTACAACTTATTTTTCCATTGAAATTATTAGTATCACTCATTAATTTCTACAATTTAAAAAAATCCATTCTTAACTGCTTTTCTGGGTAAAAAGAATTAAATGTATGGCCCTATCTAATAATGGGATAAACTCGTCATTGCCTTTTACTTTGATGATGGAAGTAGCAGCTCTTAAGGCAAGGGCACTTAAAAAGTTAACAACCCATTCCCCCACTACTACACATTGGTACATATGTACTGACATCCAGCTGTATCAAAGAGTGAATAAAATTAGAATTTTAGAACCAGAAGGGCTCCTGAAAATCTTATAGTCCAAACCCTTCACTTTATAAAGGAGTAAAGTTAGACTCAAAAAGGTTTGAAACTTGCTAAATTTGTACAGTTTAGTTAATACTCAAAAGCAACCAAACCTGTTGTTCATAGCCCCAGTTTTGTTGTTATTGTTGTCATTGTTGTTTTTCACAGCTCACCCTCCCTCCCTATGAAGTACATCACACACCTAGATTTCTTCTTAGAGAGGTACAATTGAATTCTCAAATTCTTACAACTTTAAAAGAATTTGAAGCTAGGTGTGGTGACATGTGTCTGTAATCCCAGCAACTCTGGAAGACTGAGGCAAGTTTGACAGGATCACAAATTCAAGTTCAAGACCAGCATAAGCAATTTAATGATTTAGCAAGACCCTGTATCAAAGTAAAGAAAAAAACAAAACTGAAGAGGCTGGAATGTAGTTTGGTGCAAAGGCTCTGGGTTCAACCCCAGCCTGTCCCCCTTCAAAAAATAGTAAGCAGACAGGGGGTGGGGATTTGTGGGAACTTGGTATTTGTGGAAGTCTGTTACAGCTAGCGTAACAATACCACAGAATGGGTAGCTTAATAGAAATTAATGGTTTCATAGTTCCGGAAGCCAGACGTCCACAATCAAGGGTCCACCTGAGTTATTCTCTAGCGAGCCTCTCTTCCTGGCTTACAGAAGACTACTTTCTTACCGTAACCCCACATAGCCTTTCCTCTGTGTGCGCACTTCCGATGTCTCCTGCTCTTTATAAGGGCATCAGTTCTGCTGGTTTAGGCCTGACACCCTGTGTCCTCATTTGACTTTACTCACCTCTTTAAAGCCCCTATCTCCAGTTAACTACACTGGGGGTTAAGGTTCCTCACGTAAATTAAAGGAGACACAGTTCTGTCCACGACAGTATTCATCTTCAAGTCTTCCACATCTTAAATCATTGAGTGTTATTTTTTTTAAGCCACCAAGCTTGTGGTACATTGTTTTTTTGTTTGTTTGGTTTTGGGGTTTTTGGGGGTTTTTTGGTGCCGGGGATCGAACTCAAGGCCTTATGCTTGGGAGGCAAGCACTCTAACCACTGAGCTAAATGCCCGGCCCAGTGTTATTTTTTTTTTAAAAGAAATTTCTGAGGGATTGGGGATGTAGCTCAGTGGTAGAGTGCTTGCCTAGCAAGCTCAAGGCCCTGAGTTCAATCCCCAGCAAACCCCCGAAAAAAGAAATTTCTCGGTGGAGTTATATAGATAAATGTCCTTATGTTTATCTATACTTTCTAATATTTTGGTATGAAGCTTATATTACTAAAGTGATTTTTAAATGCTTTAAAAGTACTAAGAAGATATGTAAAATATATAACCTACTTTAAAACTTACCAATATGAAGGGGCACATGCTCAGTGGTAAAGTATGTACATAGCATGAAGGCCTGGGTTCAGTCACCTCACTAAAGAGAGAAAGGGAGAGGTTCTTACCAGGATAGTGACAGCTTTCAACACATCTGTCAGGAAAGCAGAAATAGTGTCAAACAGCTTCTGGGTATCACATTTTCTGTATTGTACCGGAAGATCAAAATGTTCACATCATCTGTGGCATGTGCTCAACTATACCTGTATTCTGTCATCCTCTTGGATTCAAGGTGATTCAGAAGAGAAAATACTAGTAGTTGGTCACTTCCGTCACATTCTGTAATACCTGAAAGCATGAACAGATGTAACTATTTGGCAGATTTTTATGTGGCATACTGTAAATAACTGCTTGGTTGACTTTCAGGGAATCCTGTATCAGCTGTGGTCACCTGCAATCTCTTTGTTGTGCCTGCACTGAGAAAGATGCAGGGCATCTTGGATCCTCGGCCAACCATCATCAAAGCCAGGGTAATGCTTTCCAATGACCAGAAACCAAACAGAAGCCTGATAACAATGAAGGATCTGATTCTCTAACAATCCAGAATACACATGCAGGACTTTGTATCAGTTTTGATGGCAAATGTGGTAATATTTTTCCCTCTGTAACAGAAAATGGAGGGTAAAGGTTGACTTTTATTCCCTCATATATCTTTTAAAGTAAATCATTTTTTCCAGCTAGAAGTTCATAAAGAAGTCCAGAGAGCAAGGCTTAAAACTTTTCAGTGAATACTTAAGAACAAAGCAGTGAGTAGAATGAAATTGGCATCATTTTAACAGTAGACCTATACAGAATGAGACAAGAATTCTGTTTCCCAATGTAAACTCACAGAGAACAATTAACCTGATTACTTCTGTCGACTTGCCCCCCGCACACTTGTGATAAATTTCAGAGAATTCAAAAAAAGACAAAGAAGCGGAAAGAGACCCTAGTGCTTCAGGAGCAAAGAGTGATCCTATTTTTTAGAAAAAGACTACAGTACTAAGACTGAGGAATTATATGTACAGTAAAAGTCACTTGGAAATTAGAGTCCCTTTCTCCACCAACACTACTCAGTTTAACTTACTACTCACAAATTATATCATACACCTTCTAGATTACTAATAAACAACTTTCTTGACAATGTTAACTACAGCATCAAAGCATTTTTCAAAAGTTCTGAAATAAATTCAGATATGGCAGAACGGTATCATTAACTGACAGGAAGAACATGAAACAGAGGAAAGGAAATATTAATAAAATATTACTCTGAGAATACATAGAATAAAAACATATAGAAAATCTGGGCTTTATATATTCTTAGGAGATTGAGAATTTAGCTCAATGGTGGAGCACTTGCCTTGCAAGCACAAGGCCCTGAGTGTGATCCCTGATGCCCCCAAAAAGATACTCTTAACATTGACCTTCTAAATACTGAGACTTTGTGGAGTAATATATAAAGACATTGTTCTTTAAAATTTTATTAAAGAATCAACTAGGTTTTTTTTTTTTTTCCCAACAATCGCAGTGGTGGTCTTATTTGAAATTTAGTTCAAAAGGAAAAAAAAAAAACCAACAGTCAGCAAAAGTATTCTGATCAAGCCAGAAGGTCAAAATCCTAAAGCTCGGATTAAGAGTCAAACCAGTGATATTGAATTTAGTAAATTAAAGAAATAAGAAAAATCTACAGTGTGGAAAGAGAGACTTCTGTCTGACTCTGAAAAGTTCTTGCAAACCCTTTATTTTCATTTCACCGTCCATCATTCCTCTCTTCCTTCAGACGGCTTCTTGGCAGCTGTCTGCCCTGACAGCACTAGTGCATGGTGCTCTGTGGTCAAGCTGACACTCGGTCCTTGTCCATGTGCCGCCCGTTTCCAGTCAGTTCAGGGAATTGAGAATTCATCTAAGAAGCAAACACCTTTCTCTTACAGCTGCATCGCTGGAGCTGCCGGCATGGGTCATCAGTGTGTTTGGCTATTTGTCCCTTTTGTTTTTAACTCCATAAATCGCCCCCCACTTCAGTGACAGTCACCCCCACATTAGCGAGCTGTTCACACCCTTAGGCATGGTAAATCTTGTCTCTCTTCTGCTGCAAGGCACAGCTCACAGACACCACCCACTACAGCTCTCCAGAATAGACGCTACAGTCCCTTAGTGCTTTGTGTTGCTGCTTTGGGGAAATGAGATGGATGTTAAAAGCTAGTGTTGGCTATACACTGCTGGACTCTGTTATCATCGTCCTACGGGTGGGCTTTAGGAGATCAGCACAGAAAATGTGATCCTTTTTATCAAAGCATTCAGAAGAGCATCAGTTTAGAATAAATGTGGTTAGAGTAGAAATACTTCTAATTTTCAATACACGATCAGAAACAGAATCCTACATTTATCAAATAGAATTATTGACTCAGTGTTTCCACACCAAGACATTCTTTATTTTATGCAAAAATAAAACAAAATTTCATAATCAATTAATAACAATAATTATTACACTGTGTATCATCATCTTTTTTTTTTTTTGAGACAGGGTCTTACCCTGTAATTCATTATGTAGCCCAACTACCCTTGAGCTCCTGGCGATCCTCCTGCCTCAGCCTCCCAAGTGCTAGGATTACGGCTGTTACCTTCTATCATGCATTTCCTTAATATCCAATCAAAGCACCTCTACTGCCCTTGTTCTCAGTTTCTTCCCTCTGGAGGCGTACCTGAGGTATTTCCCATTGTATTAACAACTTGCCTTAGGCAGTGATTGAGAAGCACAATGAAGGAGAGCATGTTCCTCTCCCATAGACCAGCCAAGTCCCGAGACTGGAGCCTTTTGGGTCCCCCACACTGCCCTGACTCACCTGCCTCTGCACCTCCCGTCGGCACTCCTGCTCTGCACAGTGGAAGAGCTTGGCGAATGCTCCCTGACTGCTAACAGGAACAGCCAAGGACAGAGCGTTTCACTGAAATGCTTATATTGTTTGAAAACTGCTAAGGTGTTTGTATGTGTAAAGAAAAATGTGATGGCTTGTTGTGATAAGATCAGTGATCATTAAAAGATATTATGGGATGCCTGTTACATGAAACTGTGACAGCCTGTGGATTTCAAATACAGATATTTAGCTGGGTGTGATGGTGCCTGCCTGTAATCCCAGCACTCAGGAGATTGAGGCAGGAGGATCATCAGAAATTCAAAGCTAGCCTGGACTATGTAGTGAGTTCAAGGCAAGTCTGGAAAAAAACAAAATAAAATAAATTATAGATATTTAAAATGGCATGACTTATAAGAAATGTACATTGGCTTTAACATATTAGAAAATAAGGATTAAAACTAGCTGGGCTTGGTGGTACATACCCATAATCCCAACACTCTGGGAGGCTAAAGCAGTTCAAACCCAGCTGGGCAATTTAGCAAGACCCTGTCTCAAAAAAAATTTAAAAAGGGCTGGGGATGGAACTCAGTGTGAAGGCCCTGGGTTCAATCCCTGTGACTGCAAGTAAATAAATAAACAAATAAAAATAAGTTTTAAAAAAGAAATTAGGCTGAAGAACTTTGGAAACTTGAAGATTTAAAGTTACGTAGTGAGTTTCAGACAGATGATTTACAGGGTAAATATACTCAAGGCTTTCTGTGGTATACTAATGGAAATAATGCCTCATAACTTTTACATCACTTATCAAAAAAATTAGTGTGATAAGGCTCCTTTAACCACTTTTCGGAAGCCTCAGCAGACTCAGCTGAGATGCAGCCCCCAGCACCACCCAGGGCCTTGAGTCCAGGGCCTCTGGGCCTCTGCCCCTCTAACAGAATCCCCTTTGGCCATCTGCTTCCTCACAGACTCTCCTTCGCACTGTGGATCCCTTAGTCCCAGCTGGGTTCCCTGACTCCTCTGGAGCATTCACCTCACCCTTGCTATCGTCAGGCCTTCAGAAACCGTTCCCCACAGACACTGAAGTCTTTGGCAGTTGTTTAATAGTGTTCCTCTGTACCTTACATATGTCCATCAGTTGTTTTACCTCCGTAATTGAAGTACACATGCCCAACCTCCCCCACTATCTACATCTGGCACCTGAGTGGTACGTTTATTACAAATGATGCATCTACATCGACATACCATCACCTGGAATCTGTAGGTCACATTCCAGTCCACTTTCACAAATGTATAATGCCATTATGATATCATATGGAATAGTTTCACTGTCCTAAAAATCCTTCATACTCTGCCTGTTTATCCCTCCTTCCAACAACCTCTGTCAGCCATTGATTATTTTACTGTCTCCATAGTTTTCATTTTTCCTGAATATCATATAGTTGGAATTATATAGTGTGTAGCCTTTTCAGATTGACTCTTTCACTTAATAATGTGTGTTTACTTTTCTTTCTTTTTTTCATAGCTCGTTTTTTTCTAGTGCTGAATCATATCATTGTCTGGATGTACTACAATTTATGTATCCATTCACCTACTGAAAGACATCTTGGTTACTTCCAAGTCTTGACAGTTTTGAACAAAACTGTTATAAACATCCATATGCAGGCTTTTATGTACACATAAGTTTTTACTTCATTTGGGTAAATGCCAAGGTGCATGATTGCTGGGTTGTATAGTAAAATTATGTTTGTAACAAACCACCGGTCTTCCAAAGAGGCTATACCATTTTTGACTTCCATGATCAATGAATCATACATAGTTCCTTTTGTTCCACATCCTTGTCAGCATTTTGTATCATGAGTGTTTTAGATTTTTGCCCTTCTGATAAATTCATGTTGGTATTTTACTGTTTTAATACGCAATACCATAGTGACATATGATGTTGAATATCATTTCATGTGCTTGTTTGATTTCCATCTGTATAACTTCTTTGGTGAAGTGTTTATTCAGGTTTTTGGCCCATCTTTTGAAATTGGATTGTTCATTAATTTTCTTATTGTTAAGTTTTAAGAATTTTTTTGAATATTTTTGAGAGCTTAGGGATTTAGCTCAGTGGTAGAGCACTTGCCTAGCAAGTACAAGTCCCTGAGTTCAATCCCCAGCAACCCCCCAAAAATGAATGTTTTTAATACATTCCTTTATCAGCTGTATCTTATGCACATTTTTTCTCTTAGTCTATGGCTTGTCTTCCATTCACTAGACTTTTTAAAAATTCTCTCCCATAGACATTTACCTAGAGACTATAAAATATAATACTACAGTGAATAATACAGTTTTTACTCTTGAGTGATTACTATGTGTTAGGCAAATATTCAATAAAAACAGAGGAAACACTTCTAATCCACAGTCTACTGACCAATTTTTAATGAATAATGTAAGTCCTCAGAAGTGAAACATCAACCATTTAGAATTCTTTATTCATCGAAAGCTATATGTCTACATTTATGCAATTGATCATTTTTTAAAGCATTGAAGCTCCTTGTAGACAAGCGCTTTCATAAACTAAAAAATGTTAATAGGACAGAATAATTATATCAGTACAAATAAATATATTAGTTAACAAAGTATTTTGGCCAGGTGAGGCAGTGCACGCCTGTAATCCCAGCACTCAGGAGGCTGACCCAGGAGGATTGCTTCAAGTTTGAGGCCAGCCAGGGCCAAATAGTGCATTCAAGGCCAACCCAAACTACATAGCAAGACCCTGTCTCAGAAAATAGTATTTTGTAAAGTGCCTCAAAAATCTAAAAAAAAAAAAAAAAAAAAAAAAAAAAAAAAAAAAAAAAAAAAAAAAAAATCTAATCTGCAAGGTTGGGGATTTAGCGCAGTGGTTAGAGTACTTGCCTAGCAAGTGCAAGGCCCTGAGTTCAAGCCCCAGCACCAAAATAAATAAATAAATAAATAAATAATCTAATCGGTTTCATTTCTGGCTGCAAAATTAACAGCTATTTGTGAAGAGGCTCTGAAAAGATTTGATTCCCTTTAATTTGATGCCCTTGACTTTTGTCTCTTAATTTTGTATAAATGCCTTCCTTTATTTTTTTAATGTCTTCCTTTAAAACAAAATAAATTTTTATTTTTATATTCACTGGAAAATAGCAGTTAGGATCATAAAGCTTGAAGACATTTTAGCCATTATGTAACATAATCCCATTTTGTAGGTGAACCAACAGGTATAGGAAAGCAAAGTAACTTGCTAATACGAAAGACTATTAACAGTAAAGCCGGGAGAAGAACCTAGGTGTCTTGATATTCCGACTCAATGCTTGTTATAATTTGCTACCATGAACTTAGTCAGTGCCATTGCTAGGGGGAAAAACCTTGTCGAGACACTAGCAAGTAAAACAGTCGTGTGAGGGCTGGCAGTATAGCACAGTGGTAAAACACTTGCCTAGCGTGCATGGGGCCCTGAATTCAATCTCTAGCACTGCAAAAAAGCAAATAGAACAAAACAAATATTTCATTTGAGTGGCTGTTGTAGTTTTATACTGGAGAACACACACATACACACATAGATTGAGAGAGAAGCACAAAGTGATTTAGGAATAATGGCAGGTTACCCTACCAGTAAACATAAATGTAAGCAATATCAAGTGAAAGAGTGAAAATAGCTTTTTATTGAAAATAGTTGTATAATTGGATAGGTGAATAGCACCTAATGCATATTAGGACCTTTGTAAATATTTACTAGATGGATGGATAAATGGGTGCTGGATTCCTCTGCATCTCTTTAGGTCTACCGCCTTTATTTTCGGTATTAAGAGAACTGCTTCAAAGATTGGCCTCTGTCCTCACAACCCCTAAAAGTAAGATTCAGACCTTATCTTTTTTATCTATCCTTTCTCCCACTGCAAACACTGGCTCCTTAGCTTCAGTTTCTCTTTTCGCCAGAGCAACTCAACTCCTAGACTTCATGGACTAAAAACATAAGGTGAAAGGGAAAGTGATGGGAACAGCAGAATCCCAAGAATATTTCCCACTATGTTCTCTGTGCAACCTCCAACACTTTGTAGTGTTCACATGTGATCAGGTGACTACTTTCATTTGCTCTTTATTCTACAGTTATCATGTGATGTAAAACTGGATCCTCGCCCAGAGTACCATCGGTGTATATTGACTTGGCATCACCAAGAACCGCTTCCTTGGGCACAGAGTACAGGTTAGTCTTTCACTTTTGCAGGTATACCTATTCACTCACTCTGAAAAAGCCTTCTCTTCACACTGAATTTTGTAATTATTGTACATTTTCTTCTTTTTGAAAGGTTAAGTAGACTAATTTATTCCTGAACAGTATAGCCTAACAGGACAAGCGTTAAAAAAAAAAATAGTTACTTCATTGAACCATATTTTATAGCTAAACATTTGAAATACGAATTTAGAATTATGTAAAATTTTGATCTGTTCAAGCAATGTTCTGAGCATAACTTTGGTTGTAGGAAAAGGGAGACCCCATGGCTATGTCATTCTGAAATGTGAGATAAAACCCTAATCTAGAATGTGACCCTTGTAGATTTTATTATGCTCTAGATATTGGTAAAGTTTATGGGCAGAAAAATCAATATTGACTCAGGCGTGGTGTCACATGCCTGTAATCCTAGCACTTGGGAGGCCGAGGCAGGAGGATTTCTGTGAGTTTGAGGCTAGCCAGGGCTATATAGTGAGTCTGAGACCCTTTCTCAAAAAAAAAAAAAAAAAAAAAACCAAAAAATCATTATTAAAAATTTAGAGTTCTAAAGTAACCAGCATGAGTAAGGTTAAATTTCATGACAAGGAGCCTAAGTTATGGTCTGGGTGTATTTCACCCAACCTAACTCACACCAGGAAGAGAACTACTTCACATAGATCAGGGTCTCTGTCCTCCCTCCCCTCAGAGCAGGCCTCAGGCCTTACCCTTACCCACTCTAAACGCTGGCTCCTTTGCCTTCTTTTCTCTTTTCACCACAGCAGTTCAACCCCTGGATTTCATGGACTGAAAACATAAGATGAAAGTGTTGAAAATAGTAAAATGCCAAGAATGTTTCCTATGCCCACTGTGTTCTCTGCACAACCTCCGCCACAGCTCTAGACTTTAAACATTTACCCCCAACTTCTGCAGTAACATTTTGCCTGACCTGTGAAGCAACTCCACAAAAATTTTATTGCTCTTTGAACAAAGGTGCAAACATCAACTAACACAGTCACTAATGGGCTTTGCCATCTGATCAACCTGCATTTAAACTGGCCACCAGCCTAGCTAGCAGGACCCTAGGCAGGTTATCTAAGACTTTTTTTTTAATCTTACGGGAGGCAAATAAGATAGTTAAGTAAAGTGACCAGTACCCATCTGGCACTTAGTAAAGAAATGGTAAATGGGCTGGGGACTTAGCTCAGTGATTAGAGTGCTTGCCTTGCAAGCACAAGGCCCTGAGTTCGATCCCCGGCACCACAAAAAAAAAAAAAAAAAAAAAAAAATGGTAAATGCTGCTATTTTTATCCTTATCACAGGTTTTAAAACCTCTCTTTTCAGACACAGGACATTTCAGGCTGAATTAAGAAGTGGTGTGACATTTTGAATAACGCTATAAAATCCTGATTTTATTCTTTCAAACAAGAATTTCTGATGATGTTTTATTCTTACAGTGAGAAGGTGTAGGATACAGTACACAGCTACCTGAGAAAGGTACCAGGAAGTCTAATCATCTCTCTTCCTCTTGAAGTCCTACATTTGTCGTTGGTTTAGTTTTGACAAAGTTTGCAGGGGCTTCAGATGTACACACCGTGGTGCTGTGCTGCTGTAATGAGAGTATTTCTTTCCAGGTAACCAGATGAGCAGCCGTTTGATGAGCATGCGCAGTGCCAATGGATTGTTGATGCTACCTCCAAAGACAGAGCAGTACGTGGAGCTCCACAAGGGCGAGGTGGTAGATGTCATGGTCATTGGACGGCTATGATGGTCACTAGCAGGAGAACGCTTTGATGCATGTCCACATATCATTGACTGTATCCTGTAATATGCAACGGCACAGCTAGTTTTTCTGATCTGGATAAAAGTTGATCTGTATAGTCAACATCTTGAACTATATTTCAAATGAATTTAAATACCTTTTAAAGAAAAAAAAACCTAAGAATAAATCTTAACAGACAACTCTATTCTGGTTATATCAAAGCAGATTTTTCCTTTCTTGCAAATTGCTTTGTGTGTTCAATGCTAGGTCTGATAGCGGTAGCTTTTAGTAGACAGCAGTAGGTGCCTGCAGAACTTGTGTTTTTCTCATCATTAAAATACAACTACTTATGCTCTTCAATCAAGGCTGTCTGCTTATTTATACTAGTGTAGGCAACACTTGGATTTCCCTGCTTAGTATGCTTCATAACTGCTTTACGGAGAGCTTTTGCTTGTTCTTTACCATGTATCTCGTGTTTATGTGACCGTGCCAAAAGGAGAGTGATGGGGGAAAGGCCCTGTCTGCCTCAGGAACAGGCCCTGCAGAGCGTCAGGGATGTTTCTCGCCCTCATCGCCCCATGGCACAGTACTCTTGGACAGTAAATGGATACCTTTTATTTGAACAAACCAACTGGGGGAAAAAAATGCTTCCTTAAGTGCTGACAGCCTTTTTAACCAATACATTTAAAATTGTACAGAAAAAAAAATAAAATCAAAGACTGATCTTGTACAGATATTAGTGTTACCAGCATTCATGTGGAAATCAAGAGTAAAGAGAAAATAATGTTAAACAACTCTGTACCATAACATTTTCTGTAATGATACTGAAACTTAATGAATAAAAAAATCCTTGATCATTATTTAAAAATTTATTGTGCCGACCATGTTATTTAAAAAAAGAGAATTTTCATGCCATTCTGATAGGGATCTGCTTAGGTAAAAGTAGTAGTCAAAATGGTCTAAGGGTAAAAGGTGGGAGAGAGATTTAAAGTATGGTATGATGTAACTCTATAATTTACCATAGTATTTAGGAAAAATAGCGTCCTGATCTACAGCACTGTGAAAAAAATGTTAGAAAATAAGAGAACCAGCAGTGAGGCTAGTTTTTCAGGTTGTAGCTGTAGAATACTGAGCATATTTAGAGGAAAGATACTTGATTTAGAAAAAAGTTAATTCCTATTTTAGATGCTGTAGGTCATCCATAATGAGTTCAAGGTCAGTCTGGATGACATGGAAGACTCTGTCTGAACAAAACAAACAAAAATGTTCAGGTTAGGAGTTGACAGAATACTGGTTGGATACGAACTTGGAGATCACGCTCATAAATGATCTTTAAGAGTAGATGAACAAGATTACCAAAAAAAGGCATGCAAAGAAAAGAGGACAGGGTCTAGGGGTGTTTGGAGGAAAAAGCCATGAACGAAATTTGGAGCGAAGCACTTTGCAGAAGGGACGAAATTAGACTTCAGCATCCACAAACCAAGAAGGAGACTCAAGAAGGAAGGATAATCAACTGTCAAATGCAAAGGAAATAAATTTCTTGACCAGGTAATCATTTGTGAGCTGTAAGAGTGCAATTTTAATAGTGGGTTCACCACAAAAACCCAATTGAAAAAAAGATTTTTTTTAAAGATTTTTTTAAATATAAAAAACATTGCAAAATAGAAACTGAATATGATTTCCTTGGAACTTGTACATGAGAAAAACACAAGACAATACATTGAACTGATAACAATATGGAAGGAAGATTTTTGTTTGTGGTTTTTTGTTTTGTTTTTTGATTTTGAGGGTTTTTTATTGTTTTATTTTAGTGATACATTTTAGATATACATAATAACATTCATCATAAGGAATGTACATGATATATCTTCCTTCTATTTTTTTTTAACCATTCTCCTCCCCTCCCTTCAACCCCTTTTCCTCTCCTTATTTACAAAATTGTTTTTTGTTTTGAGACAGGGTCTTGCTATATAGTCCAGGCTGGCCTTGAACTCACTATGTAGTCCAGGCTGGCTTCGAACTCACAGTGATCCTCCTGCCTCAGCCTCCTGAGTGCTGGGATTACAGGTGTGCACCACCACACCTGGATTGTTTGTGGTTCTAAAAAAGGAGAAACAACAATGCTGGGCATATGAACAATGTAATACCAAGGTTCCTGAACGGAGAAAGAATTGAAGAAGGGCTGAATTTAAGGTCCCTGGTAGCTCAATTAATGTAAAGATGGAAAGGACATTTTTTTCCTTCTGAGTTAGAAAAGGGAAAATACATGAACACATTTGGAGTGTATACATGGGAAATTTAAAAGTTAAGGACTAATTAAAAGGTTCTACTTGTCACGGTGAACCTTATTGTTGTTTAACCTATTCACATCTATTTGACCAAAATTTTTTAAGAATTAAAAATATATAATACAAAATTTTTGTCTTATTAGACTGTACTTGAAAGACTGTAGAAGATGTTTTGAGATTCTCAGAGCTCTGTAAAAATTAACCAGATTTGGGGGCTCTATTTTTTTATTGTTTCAAAGCATATTACACAATGAAAAAAAGAACATAAGCAGATTATGATAACCAAGTAAATGTTATTAAATGATGTTGTAAGTTACAGCAAATATATTTTTGATTACTTTCATTTTTAAAGTAACTTACTAACAAACAAAACTTTGTAGGTCTAGCCAGTTATCAACTGTTGACCTTCATGAAATCCTAACAAGGTAAGTCATCATCATTCCCACTTATAGAAAGTGGTGGTTTAGGTAAGCACAAAATTCAAAGCAAATGAACTGTTTATTTTCTTGTCCTGATGATGGATCTAAATTAAGTAATACATTATATTTTAGCATGCTTATAAGAAGTATTATGATTGACTCCAAGACAATTACATTGTTACAGAGTTCATTGATAACTTGATTTAATACCAGAAGGTTAAATAATTGCTCCGTTCTGGCTTTTGGGGGGCGCGGTTATGAGTAGTTACCAATATTTCATGTGTGGTCTTTTGTAATAATGTATTGAACAAGCAAGTTCCTACAGTATGCCAGGGTCTGTGGTAGACACTGAGAATATAGTGATGAATGAAACAGTTTCTGACATCTATAGAGGAAGTAGACTATGAGAAACAAAAACATTTTAAATGCACACTAGGAAAAATCTATTAAGAAAAGCCAGTGAAAAGATCTTTTACTTGTTTTGTTAGATAGATTCCTAAGTATTTCATTTTTTTTGGATGCAATTGTGAAAGGAGTATCTTCTGTTATTTCTTTCTCAGTGAGTTTGTTTTTGGTATATAGGAATGCTATTGAGTTTTGGGTGTTGACTTTGTATCCAGCTACACAACTGAATTTAGTTATTAAATCTAGAAGTTTTTTGGTGGAATTCTTGGGGTCTTCTATGTAGAGTATCATGTCATCTGCAAATAATGACAGTTTAACTTCTTTCTTTCCTATCTTTATTCCTTTTATTTCTTTCTCTTGCCTGATTGTTCTGGCTAATTTTTCTAGAACTATATTGAATAATAGTGGTGATAGTGGACATCCTTGTCTTCTTCCAGATTTTAGTATGAAAGCTTCAAGTTTCTGACCATTTAGTGTGATGTTAGCTGTTGGTTTGTCATAGATGGGTGTTATCAGATTTAGATATAGACCTTCTATTCCTAATTTCTGTAGGGTTTTTATCATGAATGGGTGTTGGATTTTATCAAATGTTTTTTCTGCATCTATTGAGATGATCATGTGACTTTTGTCTTTGATTCTATTGATATGGTGTATTACATGTATTGATTTGCATATGTTGAACCATCTCTGCATCCCTGGGATGAATCCTACTTGGTTGTATTGTATAATCTTCTTGATAATCCATTGCATTCTGTTTGCTAGTATCTTACTGAAAATTTTTGCATCTATGTTCATTAGGGAAATTGGTCTACAGTACTCTAAAAAACGAAATTGAAAGGGATTTCAGACAATGGAATGATATCCCATGTTCATGGGTAGGAAGAACCAACATAGTGAAAATGGCCATACTTCCTAAATTACTATACAGATTTAATGCAATTCCCATCAAAATTCCAATAGCATACTTCACAGAATTAGAAAAGGCAATCATGAAATTTATCTGGAACCAGAAGAGACCAAGAATAGCAAAAACAATTCTGGACAACAGGAATAAGGCAGGGGGCATCACAGTCCCCGATTTGAAATTATATTATAAAGCTACTGTGATAAAAAAAAAAACAGCATGGTATTGGCATGAATACATACCTGAGGACCAATGGAACAGGCTAGAAGACGCAGAAATAACTCCAAACACACTCAAATACCTCATCTTCAACAAAGGAGCCAAACACCCTCACTGGAAGAAAGATAGCCTCTTTAATAAGTGGTGCTGGAAAAACCGGCTTACCACATGCTGAAAACTAAAACTAGATACATGTCTCTCACCAAGTACTAAGCTAAAATAAGAGTGGATCAAAGATCTAAACATTAAAGCAGAAACACTAAATCTCCTGGAGAATAAAACAGGAAGAACTCTCGAAGACATAGGGGTTGGGAAAAAATTTATGAACAGAACTCAGACTGCACGGGAAACAATACAAAGAATCAATGCTTGGGACCACTTCCTATTAAGAGGCTTTTGCACAGCAAAAGAAATTACTAATAGAGTGGGGCGAAAAACCACAGACTGGGAGAAAATTTTTGCCAGCTGTCCCTCCAACAAAGGTCTAACATCTAGACTATATAAAGAACTCAAAAAAGTCAAACCCCCCAAATTTAAAGACCCTGTCCAAAAATGGGCATCTG
This sequence comes from Hystrix cristata, assembly GCA_004026905.1. Lineage (NCBI taxonomy): Eukaryota > Metazoa > Chordata > Mammalia > Rodentia > Hystricidae > Hystrix > Hystrix cristata. Next base: position 47,474 of record PVJO010008573.1, on the reverse strand, counting down.
AAATGAATAAACATTTCTCAGACGAAGAAATAAAAATAGCAAATACATATATGAAAAAATGTTCAACATCATTGGTCATTTGAGAGATGCAGATCAAAACAACACTGAGATACCATCTCACTCCAGAAAAAACAGCTATTATCAAGAAATCAACCAAGAAAAGCCAATGATAGGTTAGAGACAGTGAAAGACTAAAGCAGGGTCAGTTGTGGCAGGGTTCAGGCCTTTTTTTGAAGGCAAAAATCATCCTCGTTATTTCAAAAGAGAGATTTTAATATAGGAATAAGTTAAAGAGATATTGTAGGCCTAGAATAGCACAAGGGAAAAAATGAGGTATCAGGGATAATAACTAGAGGAAGCAACTACCACAACTAGGGCAGAGGGATTGGGAGGAAGGGGTTAAGGTGATTGGATCTAGAACCTCCGATCAGAGCATTTGGAGATAGGGCTCAAGATAGCTCTGCTCTGCTGCTGATTTTGAGTGTTAAAAAAAAAAATTGCAGGCTTTTGCCATTTGCTTGTTGCCAGGGTGACACTGACAGAAACAACAAGCCAAAAGAAAGGAACAGAAGTCCCTAGCCCCTCCTACTGCTTTCCAAGCTCCAATTAGTCTAATACAACTTATTGTTGACCTAACAGAAAGCCAACTGGAGAAAGAAATGCAGTTCCAGCCTCAGCACTGCAGTACAGAGTCTGCCATGGTGGATTTGCAGCTGAGAGATCATCATTAATCAAGTGATTGAGAAAGAGCTCTCCAAACAGGTGACATTTGAGCTGGGTTCTGAAAAATAAAAATAAACCCCCACATCTGAAGAGTCGGGAAATGATTTCAGATAGAGGAAAGGATTTAAAGAATGCAATATTAGCAAAGAGACAAGTATTATGAGAGAGGTGGGTAGTGGGCTAGGATGTAGCTGTAGACTGGAGTCCAATTGTGTTCACCGGAAAATAGGCTTTTGGGTGTGAGTACATGCCTACACCTTATGACATTTGTTATAGTCTAAAAGTGCTGGGAAACCACTGAAGTTTTAAGAAAGCAGTCAAATATTTACTAAGCACAGAATGAAAGAGACCATACTAAACAAGGGTTCCCGAGAACAAGCAACTCATTCTTTTTGCCTCCTACACCTGTTCCTCTATGTTTTGTTTCCTGACTAATGGCATCATCATTCATCCAGTTTCTCAAACCAGAAATTTCTGAGTCATCCTCACTCCCCACATGCAGTAAGTCACCAAATTCTGTCTACTAATAGTTCTAAATTAACCCCCTCCTTCCCATTCTTGCTGCCACTACCTTGGTCTTTGTGCCTCCAGAATCGTTCTCCTCATATCCATCCTTCACGCTGTAACCAGTGTGATCGATACAGAACATAAATCAACTTATGCAAAACTCTACTAGAACACTGCTGCAGCAGACGAGGTAAAGTACCCACTTCCATTAATCAAAGCCCTTCTCAATCTAGTGTCTTCCTCCCTAACTTCATTTTCTCTCCATACCAATTTTATATAAGACTAAACCATTTGCAGTTATTCCCTCAAACCCTGTTGTATGATTCCACTATGCCTTTGTTCAAGCTGACTAATCTTTCAAGATTTAGCTTGAAGGCTAGGAATGTAGCTCGATGGTAGAGCTTGCCCAGGTGGCACCACAAAAAAAAAAAAAAATCACAAAATTCAGATTAGTCATCACCTTCTCCAGCAAGCCTTCCATAAATCTCAAACTGGACAAAGTGCTCCCAACCAGGGCTCCCAGAGTTCACTGGGTGCCCTCTATCTTATTACTGTATCACATTAGAAAATTTGCTTACATGCTTTGCTTCATCCCCCACTTAATGGTAAGTTCTCTGAGGACAGAGGCTGTTTATCTATTAGCATGAGTAATAGATACTTATTGTTGAGCTGACCAACAGAATTAACCTTGCATAGCACTCATCGAGAGCCAGAGATGGAACGTGGCGGAAACTGTCACATCCCAAGCCTGGAACAGGCAGTTGAAAGGACCCCACGTAGTCATGAACAAGCAGACCCATCTCACTAGTGGCAGAGACAGAGGTTGGCTTGGTCATGGGCCTCACTTCGATAAGTGCTTTAAGTGCACTTACAGCAGTATCTTCAAATGAAGTCATAAATATGGTTTTATGTTTTGTGCATGTTAAAGACTATTAATATTTTGAAGGTTCATATTTAAAATACACCATAATTTTTATTTCCCTCTTTTGGTGTTTCTGTACTTTTTAATAGATCAGTGTGAAGTAATACCAAAGGATTTAATCAAGCTTCTTCAGAAATAATATCATCAACACTGAAGAAAAGAAACCAGATTTCTGCAAAAATGTTTCCTGCCCCTGGAGCAGGAAGAACAAGACTTGGAGAGTGTTAATCATGCAATAAGTATGCTGAATGAAGAAATGGGTGACTGGAAACCTAGCCAACATGCTAGAGGTATGACTGGGGGAAGAATTTGTCCATCTGAAAGATGGTACTCAGCATTAAATATGGGAAGCAGAGTGTCTAAGGCAAAATTATCCCAGGCACCCTCAGGCCTACACAGGGAGAGACTGCCTGTCTGCAGACTGAGCCAGTTGTATGTGTTGAGCTGTCAGCAGAGACTGTGTCATTAAATACTGGACCTGTCCTTCCACTTGTGGGAAAGTGTCCTGGTACATACCCTGTGGGAGAACCTGCTGTCAGCTCCTGACATCCACACCTGGTCCCCAGTGGCAGTTACAGTTCTTGTCATAGGAAGACTGTCACTTGGATAGTTCATGTTGGTTCTGGAGAACTGAAATATTGTCTGGGCCCACCCAAATCAAGCACTCAAATGTAGAATACAGTGACCCAAACGAAGTAAATTCGCCAAGGTAATGCCCCCTCTCAGGATTGAGTGGTCAGCTAATGTCTCCTTGTGTGATTCTGTCTTCGCAAGCAAGCAGTGAGGTAGCTAAACAGGTGGGCGTCTGCATCATTTGAGTAAAGCATAAAAGTGAAGAATGAAGGGAAAGAGGAAATCTCCTAAACACACAGAAAGGTAAGAACAAATAACCTAATCACATATTCTCAAGAGAGAGGATACTTTTAGAAAAAGAATATCATGTGTTTATTTGTAGTCATTCATTCATCCAGCAATTCCTGAGTGCCCAGTTAGCATGTGTCCAGAATACAGCAGATGCTGGAGATCCCAAGAGGAAAGAGTCAAGCTATGTATCAGACCTTCGATTCTGCCTGTAAGCAAAGTTGCCCTCTAAGAATGATGTGTTCCCTGAAGTTTTTTCTTCAGAGGTGTCTCTGAAAATTAGGGAGACCGAATGAGACATTATCAACTGAATTATAAATGATGTAAAATATTTTCAACCTTCACAGCATGATATCTTTTCCACAGTCATATTATTGCTAGGTTGACATTGCTCCCTGAAAAGACCCTGAAATCTTCACAGGCCACCAGAACTACCACCCATGAGCTGTCTTGGATCCAAGAATGCTGCCTACACTCATCTCGGTGGTGGAATCTTCTGGGCTGCTCCTGCCCTGCACTCTCTTACTTCAGAGGCTACCTGTGTCAACACATTATGATGCAGGAGTAACAGAACAATGCCCAGAGCAGCCTGGCCTGCACTTGTTTTACCAAGTGGTTAGTCCCCCACCTAGGAGACATAAAACCTTCTGCTAAGGACATGTGAGAAGAGAAGAAACGTGCTCTTTGAAGATCATCATCCTGGTCAATACCCAGGAGATTTCCACAGACTATTTCAGCATCACTTCTGTGTAAGTATCTGCCTAGTTACTGGTTGCTGCAGCCTGAGTGTGAACCTAGAGAAAAGGAAATGGTCAGTTCCATTAATACTGATCCTATAAGGGCAGAATATCTACTTTCTTTCCATCTTCCTCTTTTCCTCTAGTTTCATTTCATGTACCTCAACCAGAACAATCAGGAAATTCAAAAATTTATTATAACCTGGTGGCTGAATTTGTTTTTCTTACAAATAACCACATTGACAGTTTCAGTTTTAAATAAAAGCATGCTTTCTGGAGTACTTTTAAATTTTTATTTTTCAAACAACAACCCCAATTTTCTTTCATTAGTAACTGAGAATTTAATGAATGTATTGGAAGTCCATCTTTTTTTTTTTTCTTCATACTGGGGTTTGAACCCAGGACCTTTGCATAAGTTGTATCCCAGTTCCTTTTTTATTTTTTATTTTGAGGCAAATTCTCTTTAAGTTGCCTAGGCTAGGCTAGAACTTATGGTCCTTCTACCTCAGCCTCCCAAAGTGCTGAGATTACATGCATACACTACCATACTTGGCTTTTGATGACCACTATTTTCTTTTTTTTCACCATTTTCTAATTACCCAAATGGGAGAAAATATTCAGAACACAAGGCCTGCTGGTCAAAGATGAAAGGTTGGGACAGGGGTGCCATTGTGAAGAGAAAGGAGGCTACAACAGTCAAACCCCAAACATGCAACCAGAATTGCAACCTAGAATCCTGATGAACCTATCCTAAAATGTGTTTATTAGTGTGTTAAGAATCTTAGAAAAAAATCCTCTATGTAAAATGGTATGCTTCTGAGTGCTATGAAGAATTAACTTCAAGCACCAAGTATTACAGAAAACAGCTTTAGTGGGTGACAGATAAGCACCATCATTTAAGAGCTATCACATAATTACAGACAAGAAATAGCACAATAAAAAGAAAAAAACTACACTAGAATCTAGGTGGTGGGTGGATCGGTATTCACTGTAGAATTCTTTCACTTTTGCCATAGGCTTGAAAAGACCCCATGGGAACTCTAAGTAGCAAACATTTACAGAGAACATTTTAGGGGTATAAACATCCCTCGGAATCACAGTCAGAAAACCCAATCAAAATACTTTTATGCTGGCTCCTCAGGCTACCACTCCCTCCTCTTCCCAATTTTCATTAACATTCAAGCTATCACATTTCCAAAAACTTCCAGACAATTGCATTTATTCCTCAGAAAATAAAGACACCTTACCAGCAGCACAGCATGAACATACCCATACTGTTCTCTGCTGTAAAAATGTGCTTTGGTTATCCTTGAAATGTAAACACAGCTGGGGAAGTCCTGGGGGCAGTATGTGGAGGTGAGAGCAAGGGTGAATGTCTCCACTCCTGACAATTACACAGCATGTTGCTTCTCTGTGCTTGATTTCCCAGTTGTATGCCCAGCAATGATTTCTGGTCTGTAAACGGATTTGTTATAGAATCCCTCTACCTTTTCTTTTAGTAAAAGTAACCAACAGTGTTTTTTCAGATGAAAATTACACTGTAATTCTGCAGAAATGTACTGCCTGATATAACTGTCTGCTAAATTAATGTTCATTCAGTTGGAACTGAAAAAACAAAAATGATTGAGGGGGAGGAAAAGTGCTAAATTAAAGGAAATAGCAGCCGGGAGTGGTGTGCACACCTATAATCCCAGGTCTCTGGGAGACTGAGGTAGGAGGATGATCATTCAAGCCCTACATTGCTTAGGCAATGTAGCCACCTAGTGAGGCCCTGTCTCAAAAAAAGCTGGGCATGCAGCTCAATCCAAAGTCCCTAGGTTCAATCCCGGGTAGCACCAAAAAAAAAGGGGCGGGGAGAGCAAAGATTGTAAAGCATCTGCTAGTGGTAGGGAGGCTAGGGTTCATCTCCAATAGGGTTAGACTTCTTCATGCTGTCCTTGCCCTGAGCACAGTTAACGCCATTGTCTACACTGTGTGCTCTGCATCTTGCTTTCTTGATTTAATGTATAGGGCATTGGATAGGCCTACCAAAAGGCATAAATATGTATTGGAAAAGTGTTAACTATGATTAGGAAAATTAGTATACAACCCTGGAACAACAAATTGTAACAAAAGATTCTGTGAGTCTATGAAATGAAGCTAGTTCTGTGTCCCCACAATGGCCTCTAGAAACCCTGCTTTGTTTCTCTGCTTTAGTTCACACATTCATTCAACACATAGGTATTGTAATTCCATTAAATATACATTAGTCAGCGCTTAACATAATCTCTTTTAATACTAAAATTTACTTTTTATTTACAAGTTTTATATTAGAGAGCTCTAGTGCACATGTTAACGAAGCATGATAATATGAACTTTCATAAATAATTTGTATAAATAAGACTTTTACAGTTTGAAATATTTATAGGAAATCTATAAATGTTCAGCTTATTAGTATAAGTAACATTATTGCAAGTTTCACCGGCAGCATCTCTGTGCTCTAACCTGTTATCATTAGCGGCTCTGCTAGCATCATTCCCTCTGGTGTACAGCAGCCACCAGCTGATGCAAGGTACATGTCCATGCACTGTTCATGCTTTTCACTTATCCTTATTAAAAGTGTATCCATAGATGATGATGAAAACCTTCTAAATTAGACAATAATGTTGGCTGCAAAACCATTGAAATTTGTACGCTTTAAGCAAGTGAACTGGATCATATGTAAGTTATTTCTCAATATAGCTGCTATATTTCTCAATATAGCAGTCACAGTGATGTGCACCTGGGTCCCAGCACCTAGGAGGCTGAAACTGGAGATCACTTAGGCCTGGGAGTTTGAGACCAGCCTGGGCAGCATAACACCAGAGACCCCATCTCAAGAAAAGAAAGAAAGAAAGAAAGAAACAGAGAGAGAGAGAGAAAGAAAGAAAAGAAAGAAGGAAAGAGAGAAAGAAAGAAAACCAACCCTGACTCAAAGATAAAAGTATTAGCTGGGCATGGTGTCACACGCCTCTACTCCCCACAGTTGGGAGGCTGAGGCAGAAGGATCACCACAAGTTTGAGGCCAGCCTAGACTACACAATGAAAACTTGTCACACACAAAAAAGATAAAAGTATAAAGAAAACAAAACTATCTGCAACATTCCAACCCATACAAAATAAAATTATTTTGAACCACCAAAATTAATAACCGTAGAATAGCTACTTACTGGGTAAGAGGGTGGGGGCTGAGCTGACATCCCCACCTCAAAAAAAAGCAAAGCCAAGCACAAGTAACTAATCAGATTGAGAACCCTGAATCTATATACTTCTTTTTAAAAGAAAGTAATTTCTCAAGGCACAATTGATTTAACCACAAGGCACAATTAATTTTGTCATATCTTACAAGAGATTATGATGTTCCAAATAACTCCACACTATGATTGGTAAATAATATGAGCTTTAGATAATACTTAATGTTCTGGGAAAATAGTAATATATAATAAATAATGACATGAAAAATCTGCTTGTAAAACTCAAAAGATATAAATTTTAAAACTGCCACCAGGTATTAAAAGTGAATTTAGGTTAGAGTGCTCGCCTCGCAAGCACAAGGCCCCGAGTTCGATCCCCAGCACCAAAAAAAAAAGGTGAACTTAGTTAATTATTTATTTAATGGTTCAATTCTGAACCATTGACAAAGTATGTAAGGGTGCGTGTGTAAGACCAAAGTTGGTTTCACAGAACCACTCATCTGTCTGAGGAACAGTGCAGTCTTGGCTAACTAGGATACTTGGAGAGATGGGGACGCCATTTACAGATAATATCAAATCAGAGTTATAACACAATTAGTCAAAATTCAATGCATACCTAATCCAAAAGTGTCAAAATAACTGCAGGACAAAATTATAGAAACAAAAAACATCACATCAGAAATAATAAAAGAGCCTGTTACATTTTCTGCTTCTTAGCTGACCTCAGCTTCGTGCCAGGTTCAAAAGAGACAAGAGAGGCAAAACCCACTCATGGCTACAAAGCCTCTAAATCTCTTCCCTCCCTCATCTTCTCCTTCCCTGTGCCCTGATTCCACAGCTCCGCCCTGTCCCCAGGAGACGCTCTGCCAGCTGTTCTCAGGAGGGATCGTTCTTAAGTCCAAGGGGGTCTGGGGGGACATAAATGACTTCACTGGGAAGAGACATACCCAAGTCCCAGTAGCCACAAGCCGTCAACTAATCAGCAAGTATCTCTAAACAGTAGGCACAACTTCCAACATGCGTTTTCATTTCTCTGAGTGCTGTTTTTTTGTAATGGTAGCAAAGTTTTTTTGAAAAAAAATGAGAAGTGAGGGAGAAACTGGCTCTGCAGAGTGAGCTTGGGTAAGAGAGGAAAAAGCAAGATAAAAGTACATCCTGGAGGATGCAGAGTGGTTATTGCAAGGAAAGCCAGGGGAGCCTCTGAGTGTTTTTAACAGATATTCTATCATCCATCTCTGGATGAATGAGTTGACTGCTGCATTTCTTCAAATCTAAAATCCGTCATTAATAAAATATACCATTATTTTATAGACCAATAAGAAAAAAAAATGCTGTTTATATAACTCAGCGCTTTCTTAGAATTTTCCCACAAAGTATTCTCTATTCCATCATCTTCTGCACATTTCTCGAGGAAATTCTTTGGGACCTTCTTCCAAGCTTCTAACAAGTGTTCTGCTAGATTTATACTGAGACTTTCTCAGTCTTAATAAGCGTCAGCATAAAGCTTCGGGTAACCATAGGAACACATTTTAAATGGCATTTAAACACAACTCAGTAGTAAGACCTATATTATTTCCTTTGCTACATTATCAAATATCTTTCATGTCAGAGAAGCCTAGGACTTCACTCTTAGGCACTTTCAGGCCAACGATGAGCTAGGGACTCTGGTTCCACTCATTGGGAACCATTGATCATCAACAATGACTGGGTGCAAATGTGGACAGCAGACCTCTTTAACTAATCTTTGCCCACCCAATATAGTTAGGAAAACTAGAAACAAGGTTGAGAATTGCCATCAGAGTCCTTTGTGTAATACTTTATATTCTATTTTTGTTTCTTTCACAAAGGTTTCATCATGAAAAGGAGGAAGCCCAAACCAAAGTGAGTTACAAACCTTGTCTCCAACAAGAATAGTGGCTGGGCCCTGACTTGAGGTAAGATTTGATAGTCCTTATGGATGAGGCCATGTGCATACCCTCTCTTGTCCTTTTGTCTTTTTCTCTCCTTTCCTCTTCTACTTCCCTTGTTATTCTCTTCCTCTCTCTTGAAGTCTCAGTGTATCAAAAATACTATCTACAGTGATCAACTTCTCTAGATATCTGGAGAGACATGTAAACTGATATGAGACTCTGAGCCAAGCAGGGCACAAGGGTGAGAAATCCAGACTGCTCTGCCTTCCTTGGATTCTGAGCTGTGGATCTCCACTGCTCCCAACACAGATTCCTGCCTCCCTCTGTCCCACCAATGTACGCAGGACTGAATTGTTCAGGAAGGGGAGGGATTGGGAAGAGGAGGGACGCTTTTGCTCCTCCTCCTCTTTGTCTTCTTTCCCACCATCCTGACCTATCCTGGCCCTTTGCGTCCTTGACAACCCTCACGCACCTTTCCAAGTGCCCAAAGCAGGCTTAAACATTGGGCAATACTTCTAGTCAGATACGAGGCCCTGAATCCTGGTTGGGGGCTTACAGGCTGTGTGATGTTGGAGTAGTTACTTTTTCCCCTCCCTAACCTCGCATTGCAAGATGTACAAAATGAGTGTCTTAATAGTGTTTCTTCACAGTGTTACCCAAATTGAATGAGATAGTCCATATAAAGCCTTTATTGCCTGCCACTTAGTAAGCATGAAATGAACATTGTTGAATATTCTCTCTCATCCTTTCTGTTTTAAGCGGTATTGGTTATTTTATCTCACCTTTTCTTCTGAAAGTTCTTTTGGGGGGGTCTCATTTTAGCTTCTGTAAACTATTTCAATTTCTTTACTTTCTTGCTCTTCTTGAGTCATTTTACTTTCACTCTGTAGGTCCATAAGATATAGTAAAAGGAGTCATTGCACTGCCACCAATGGGTGTAATTGTGTTTGAAGTTGGATTCATGTGGCCGGCTGTGCCCAAAGCCAGGTGCTCCTAGCTTGTCAGAGGGGAATTCTGCACCTCACAGCACTAGCTGGGTTGCAACAAGATACTCTCACTACTAACCCTTCTGTGTGGGCTGGGGAAGAAAAGGAGTATCTGAGGAAGGACTGAGGTGGGGCTATGTGTTTGTATACATCTGTACACACATACACACACACACATGCACATGCACACATATACTTGATCTACTGCTGCCAGGTGAGTACCCTTTAACTGGTGTGTGGTTTGTGAAAGAAATGGGAAATTTGTGTGTGTGTGTGTGTGTGTGTGTGTGTGTGTAGTAAAATATACATAATATAAAAGTTACCATCTAGTTCAGTGATACTAAATATATTCATAATGTTGTTGTAGCCATCACCACCATCCATCTCCAGAACCTTTTTCATCTTGTAAAAGTGAAACTCTGTACCCATTAAACACTAACTCCCTAGTCTCCCCTCCCTATAACCCCTAACAACCACATTCTACTTGTCTCTGTGATTTGATTACTCTAGCTACCTCTATACTATAGCTGGAGTCATAGGACATTTGTCTTCTGTGACTGGCTTATTTCAGTTAGCATTGTGTCCTCATTCATGTTGTAGTATGTGTCAGAATTTCTTTCCTTCTTGAGGCTAAATAATATTCCATTATACATATATACTGTATTTTGTTTATCAACACACATATAGATTGTTCCACATTTAAGCTGCTAAGGACATAGAATACAAATATCTCTTAAAGACTCTGATTTCAGTGTTTTGGGTCTGTATGCAGCAGTAGAATTATTTGGACATACGGCATTTCTATATTTAATTTTTTGAGAAGACACCATCATTTTCCATAGCAGTTATACCATTATACATTCCGACCAACAGTACACAAAAGTTTAAATTTCTCCACATCCCTGCCAACACTTGTTATTTTCTGCTTATTTGTGGTGGTTTTTTGGCTTGGGGTATTGGTTTTGGTTTGTCTTGCAGGATGAAGTGGGGATTAAACCCAGGGCTAGGCAAGCATTCTGCCACTGAGACATATCTCCAGCCCCAGTTTGTTTTGTTTTTCTTTTTGTTTCAAGACAGGGTTCCACTATGTATTACAGGCTAGTTTTGAACTCCCAAATGTTAAGACTGCAGGCATACACCACCATGCCTGGCTTTGTATTTCGGTTTAGTTTGTTTTTAATAGTATCCAAACTTATGGCTGTGAAGTAATATGTCATTGTAGTTTTGATTTGCAGTTCTCTGATGATTAGTGATATCTATATTTTTCATGTAATTATTGGCCATTTTTACATCTTTATTTTTTAGAAATATCTATTTAATTGGGAAGGGTGATCTTTATATTTACTGGGGCCTTGTTCATGTCTTAGAATTGCCATTTTTGACAGATGAAAGGTGAAATCCAATAAAACAGAGCCATCGTTGAATGTTGAAGCAGCTTTCTGACAGGGAGAGTCAGACTTAGACAGCAGGGGATGAACTATTATTGATTAGATAGATATCTACTGTTTACCTCTCAATCAAGTTCTTAGTTTAGTATAGTTTTGACATCCTACTTACATAAAAAGGGTTTGAAAAACCTGCATAATGCCAAGGGTGGCACTGTATATCCTTATTTAGCCATACAGGGAAGAGACCGTATATCTCAAGAAGTCTGCTAGAGAGGCCTTTCCTAACTACCCTAATACACCCTAGTAGCTTGCTAGCCACACATCCCCATCACTTTTTATTATAGGTATCTGTTTTAGAGTCTTTATATAGTCTCTATCCAACCTTTTTTTTTTCTTTTGCTTGCTTGCTTGCAGTGTATCACCCTATAGAGTAAGCTGTATGAGGACATGGATCTTATCAGTCCTGTTTAAATGTATCTAGGTGTTAGTAAAATTTGAATTGATACATAAATGAAGGAACTTAATTATGATATTATCTCTGTATTCATTCCCTCAATTGTCTGATGTTTGTGTATAAGCACAATGAAGAAGAACAAAAGGAAATCAATCGATAAGCATGGTCCGGGACATCTTCAAAATATGTTGGATGGAGGAGAGTATGCCCTTTTTTTATCTCCTCCCATGTTGGAGAGCAATTTTATTCAGGTAAATACTTGAGCATTGAATTAAATTGCAATAACTTCAGTATTTAATTTTCTCAAGACAACTGAAAGAGTTGGGAGGAGAATTGTTTTAAATGTGGCAAGGGAATTTGTGGTATCATTGAAGCAAACAGTTTTGGAATTTTAAACAACCTGGAATACTTACAGTCTGAAAGGGACATTCATTTCAAATGATCCAAACAAACTCTTAGGCAGGAATTCCATCCTAATTCTACCATAATTGTCATTCTATCATAATGTTCCAAAGTCACACAAAGTGATTTTTGGAACATCCATCACAGGGAGGCATTCAGATAACTTCTTTCTAGAAGACGTTTTAAGAAAAACATGTATAAAAAACAAGGAATTAAAATGACTCTTAGCTCTTAGTTCCAAAGGGAAGAACATAATTGACAGATAATGTCAGGGAAGGAAGCTTTCTTCTCCTAAGAATGTGCCTACATTCTGAATGAAACTACATTTCAGGGGCGGGAAGCAGCGCCAGCTCCCCCTTAAACATCCAACATTAAAATATTCACACACACAAAATAGGGAAATAAGCTCCGTGGTGTGGGCCATACTCTCACAACAATGTCTGACACTCCAATGCCTCCAGGCACACTCAGCCGTTTCCACAGGGGTAACAGGAAGAATAACAAACACTTCTCCAAGAGTAAGAAGGCTTCATCTTTCACACATGTGTTCTCTACACTGATACCTGGATGTTAGTGTGACCTCTCCAGCCCAGTGTATTATAGGCAAGAGATAAAGCCTCCAAAAGCACGTTCAGTGATGTTCCAGAGCATGTGTGACAGGTGACGATTGATGTTCTTTGCCTTCTACTTACTTCTTTCCTACTAATTTATTTTATTTTTAACCTTTTTTTGCTGTGCCATTTTCAAATCACCTTTTGCACATTCTAATTACAAATATGTGCACTGCACATATCTCAATAGATCAGACACAGCCTTGTGTCATAATGTGGTAAGTCAGACCCTTCAAGATGCACAGCCTTTCCTGATTTGTTTGTCTTTGGCAACAAGTGCCCAAGATTTTTGACTGAATAGGCTCAAATGGGAAAGAAAAACAATGATCTCAAACAGAGCTTAAGAACCCGGTGCACTCTGAGGGACCTAGGTTCTCTCTTTCTGTTGTCACCCTCTAGCAAGACATCACACCCAAACAGGACAGCTGCCAATAATACAAGAAAAAAATCTCACATTCTGGTGTCCCCTAGTGAGGGAGCAGAGAAATATTTTCCAGAACCACCAAGAGGGCCCACCTTTGTCTCACTGGCCAGGCCTAGGCCACACGCCCCCTGCTGAAACAGTCCGCCAAGGAGGGTCACCCTGCCAAATTTAGGTTAATTGGAATTTAACCCCTGAGCTGAGTCACCATCTCTGAGGAGTGGGTATTGAATAAACCCAGGATTCTGTTAATCAGGAGAAGAGAGATATGGCTTTGGGTGGGCCACAACCTCTTTCTGAGTATGTTTGCTTTGACAAATTTGGGAGGCGTGCTGGATATCAAACTCAGCGCTCTACCACTTGAGCTAAATCCCCAAGCCCTGAATAAGTTTGCTTTGAAGTGGTTTACTTTTTAATTGAATTGATTATCACACAATTAAGAAACCAAAGTGTACCTCCTCTCTGGCTGCCTTCACTTCTCTGACTGTCCCTTTTCCACTGTTCTTTTGCCAACTAGCAGATGTATTATTGCCCGAGTCTTTTTACATACTGTACCTATAGCCTTTCCTCTCCACCCGATCAGTATATCTCCCACATCCTTCAGGTCTCACTAAGAGTCCTTTGTCAGGGGAGACTTCTTGACCCCCATTTATGGGGTGAACTGGAGCAGGCCTGTTGGTAGGTGTTCAGCGTGTCTGCAAGTTAGTTGTTAAACAGCCATTATTGTTAGTATTAGGTGATTTTTAAAAAACAATTTCTCACTATTTGCCCAGGGCTAGCCACAAACTCCTGAGTTCAGTCTATCTTCTTCTCAGCCTTCTGAGTAGCTCTAACAATAAACATGCATCACCATGTCTGACTTAACATAGCAATTAATAAAAACTAAATTATATTGCTGGGTATGTAGCTCAGTGGTAGACTGTGTGTTTCTCATGTGTGAGGGCTTGGGTTCAATCCCCAGTACTACAAAAAAAAAAAAAAAAAGTAAGTAAATTACATAAACTTACGATTAGATTATATCCAAAACAAAGAAATTAAATCTTCAAAACTCGTAATTCTTTTTTTTAATTTTACACTTTACTATTACCTATGCTTTGATGCTATGGACACAAAAGTTTGACAAAGATTTATGGAATGTATCACTTGGCTCTAAGAAATTTAGACTAAAGAATATATGTAATATGTAAATTGTGCGCTACTTATCTATTATGTTGGTAACATCTTTAAACAAGCTCATGCGTGAATGTGTGTCCAGAGCTGTTAAACGTCTAGCGGCACATTGCCGGCTATGTCCCCCCACCCGCACCCCACAAGCTGAGTCGGGTCCCTTGTTACTCATGTGCTGGCTCCCACAGCACCCTGAACTTGCGCTTAGCAACACTTCGCACAGTAACAGGTAGTTACGAGGCCGTTTCACGGCTGGCTTCCCTGGTAGCTCCACAAGTCCAGGAACGTGTCTGTTGGTGGTAGTAGCTCCGGACAGGAACAAGCGGAGGCTTAGGTGCCCCGCGACTCGTCTCCCCTTTACTTCCTGACCGCTGGTGCACTCCGGCAGGAGGCGGGGCTGTCGGCCTCTACCAAAACCGCCTCTCCCTCTTCTCTGCACGCAGGTCAACAGGAGAGGTGAATCCGTTTACCTTCACAATTGGCCCAACTGGGTGACTGTGGGCGTCTGCTCTTCCAGTTCCGCCCACAAGACCCCCAACGTGATGCTGCTGGCACATCGGAAACCTGCTGCGCAGAAACACGGAAACCCCCCGTCTGAAAGTCTCCCGACATCTCCCGCCGCAGAGACGCTGGTGCTCACCAGGTGAGTGACGGCGAGAAGGCGCTGAGACTCGCGAAACGCACCATCCCTGGACGGCTGAACCAGAGCAGCGTCCCACTTGCGCTCCCTGCCGCCGATGACGAGTTGTGTCCTTAAAGTCAAAGAAAATGGTTTATGACAAAAGCAATGAAACAGGCATTTGATTTTTAAAAATTAGAAGTGAGTACCAGGAACTGAAGACTCATAGTAAGTTCCTTCTCGAGAATATGCCTCCTCTCCCTCCAGCAGCCCCACTTTTCTCAGAATTACCTCTGGTTTTGTCTCAGCCACTAACTTGCTCTGTGAAGTCGAGCAAATTACTGAATCTTTCTAAGAGTCAGTTTTTTAGGATTAGTTAAAATGGACAATGTCTTGTGGTAAGTAGTTGGTATTCTAATTTCTTAGTACATCAGAGTCTTAGGTGCATGATTAAGATCAGATGACTCTCAGGAATCCCCACCAAGAGCCAGCTGTGATTCCAGCCTGTTGTTCTGCTGCTATAAAATATAAAAGGCACGACCTTTTTGCAGATCTCAACCAGGTCTCTTGATGATGTTACATTGGCATTTGTTTGCAGGTTTCTTCCTCTGCAGTTTGTGACTCTTTCTGTGCATGATGCTGAGAATATGCGCCTCAAAGTAAAGCTGGCGAGTGGTAGAGCCTACTACTTGCAACTCTGTGTCCCTGCGAATAAACAGGATGCCTTGTTTTCTCAGTGGATGGACCTCATCTGCCTCTTAAATCAGGAGAAAGCCAAAGCTTCCAAAGTATCGGAAGTCTCAAGCCTCTCAGAAATCACAAATAGCACTGAACTCACAAGTTCAATGGACATCATGGACATTACAGCATTTGCAGCTATGCAGAGCCCACACACATACCTCTGCACAGACCCTGTACATATCACAGAAAGCATAAATTTCTCAGAATTCACAGATGTTACTGACATCACCGATGTCACAGATATTGCAGAAAATGAGGTCACAGAGGTCCCCGATGTCAGCATTGTCACCGAAGTCACAGAAGTCATAGAAGCCATAGAAACCACAGAAGTCAGAAATAGCTCTGTTGCCACAAACCTCTCAGGGATCACTGTGGTGTTTCAAAATGATGACATAATAAGGGCCAAGCAAGAGGAAAAGGTATGTGATACGGAAATATTTTATTCTTTACTAACCAAGTACTAGAACAATCGCCCGGCCTAGGTTCTGTAATGCGTACTCTGAGTAACCTTATGTTAATGATGAGATCAGATCCCTCAGCTTGGTGTAAAAGAGTTGTAAGATGTCTCCTGAAACAGGCAGTCCTTACGTCAAACTTAACCCAGTATCTGAAAGCCGTGTTTCCCCCAAAATAAGACCTAACCAGAAAATAAGTGCTGGTCATTACCATGGTGATGGCCAATGTCATGTCACTATTCTCTTGCTCAGTGGCTACTCTGTACTGACAGGCAAGACAAGGTGATTGAGGCTGGCATTTTTGATCTCTAGTTTTCAAGGCTGATTATTTTCCAGTTAGGTCTTATTTTCAAGGAATTTAGGAGTCAAAGTCAGAAGACCTGTGTTAGAGTCTTAACCTGCTGTATATTAGTTGTGTGGCATTGGCTAAATCACACAACCTACATGAGCCTTAGTTTTCTCACCTCTAAAATGAAGATATTAATTTATTATAAGCATTATTTTAAGCTTTAAGTATGTATAGAATTACCTAGTACCTTGAAGGGTGGGATGAAATTTCAATAGGTAAAACTGAGGGGCGGCCAGGAAGTAGAAATACACAGTCATGTTCAAGAATGGCTAATTCACGTGGGACAGAGAATATTAGAATGTAGAGGTAGAAAGTTGCTTGCAAACCTCGAGTGCTAGATTATGAAGTGGAAACTTTATTCTTTCAGCAAACTCTAGCAACTAAGAGTTTCTATGTGCAGGAACAAAGGAGCTGGCTCTTAAAACAATAGAGATCAGTTTGCGGATGACTGCTGCAAAGTCTTCAGCAGGTCCACATTAGAAAAAAGGTAAAGGGTGAGGATAGACATTTCACAGAAGAAGTCACTCATAAATAATAGTTGGAAGAGTTTAAAAGACCCAAAATGGTAAAACAGTGAGTGCCAGCAACTCAGCTTCTCCAGGACAAAGTGTCTGGAGTCTGGAAAACAACAGCTTGGAGAGGAACCAAAGTGAGTGGAGGTTACCCAAAAACCACGAGGGAACTGACGGAGGAGAAGGAAATAGGATTAAGTCATACAGAAGAAACAGACCACACCACAGAGGAGAGACCGCAGAGTGTAGTTTACAGCAGCCGGCTAGCCAGCAGCTGAGAGGCAACGTGAAGCTAACTGTTTTGTTTGTGGAGAACCAGAGGACTGCGCTGGGACTGAAAGAATCACCTGCAGTTGGAAACAGCAAGGAGAACACAGGACACTGCTTCCAGAGCGGCCTTCCACAATGAACAGTTGGTGAGTGACCCCGGTACAAGCACCCACAGCTACAACCAAGAGCAAGAGCTGGCAGGGAGGGCCCACTGCAGGGAAGGGCTGAGCCTCCGAGCCTGGGTCCCAGAGCAGCCCACATCCACAGAGCGGGCGAGGGATGCCAGGAGACTGCCGGCAGCTGGACAGCAGACCGAGAAGAATCCTGCTGAGACGCAGGGGCTGGTGAACACAGAAGAGGCTCCTGCGGCCAGAGGCCAGGAGGGCTGGAAGTTCACAGGGGCACCGTGTTCTCACCGTAAGCAGATCTCTACGTCCAACACTGTTCTGGGGGCGGACTGCCACCTTAGACTGCCAGCGTGAACGGAAACTCATCCTGGCTGGAGCGCTGCTCCCTAAGCCCAGGCTGAGGAAAAGAGCCACACATCCCAAACAAGAGAAAACTGTCTTTTATTATTCTTCATTTGATTGTATATTTTATTTGTTTTTTATTTTTATTTTACTTTAAAATTTTTTTTAATTTTGTGCTGTTTTCCTCCTTCTGTACATTTCCCCCTATACTTTTATTTCATGATTTTACCCTTCTTTCTTTTATGAGCATGTCTGTGTATGTGTGCTGCTCTTCCTCTTACCTTTTTTCTCCCAATGTAGTTTATAGAAAGTAAGGGAATTCTCTCTTGTCTCTTTATATCCCTCTTACTTTTATCCATATTTCTTTGCCTGACTTCTTTCTCCTGTGTCTTATTCATTCTCAGCTTTTCTCTTCTTCTCTACCTTTTCATTTATCTCCCTTTAACTTTTTCTCTAATATTTATATCAGCCAGAGAATCTTTTCCCATCCCTATTTCTCACTACCAATTTTGTACCCAGTTTTCCCTGTTCTTTCCTTCTAAATATGTAGCATACCCTTACCATCATTAGGATCTTTTACCGCCCTCCTCCTATTTCCTCCTTTCTATACTGCAGAGCAGAGGACTTACGTTATAACCATGGATTTCTTCTATAGGCTAAAGGGAGTCCTAAAACAGGGTCTCATGGTATGCTAGTTCTCAACCAGCCCTAATAGATACCACTGTAATGGATTAGCCTATTACTGCTGTAGCTGTATCCTATGATTGCATTGAAATAATCTTGACTCAGTGGACAATTTCATGGTAGGAACCTGTCTGCTTCAATCCACAATAACTGAGGACGAGGGACAGCAAGAGTTCCTAACCCAAGGACTTGGACTGGACCAGACTCTGCAAAAATGCCTACAACCTGGCAGAAAAAATCCTGAGTCTGAGTTAGCTTCAGTATTGCAGTGAAGGAATCAGAGGAGTTACTGGGATGTGAGCACTCAGATTCTCTGGCAAGAAGTTACTTGAGAATCACATATGCAGTGTCTCATTGGAATAATTTAATCAGTGTTCCCATCGGACATTTATAGGTTTAAATTTTTGTATGTTTCTTGATTTATGTAGTAATGCGGGGTTATGTTATGTTCTTTTATGGTTCCCTGTGTTTATTAAGTTATTACTTCTGTGTATCCTTTCATTGGCTCTGATTTAATAGATGTCTAGATTCTCTCCCTTGTTCAGCTTCCTATCTAGTTTCTTTACCTCTAACCCTCTGGTATTATTCCTTAGTCCTCCCCGTCCTGAGCCTTTGGCTCTTCTATGTCTCACTTGGCTTATTGTCCTGCCTATCAGCAAGTTCTGACAACCACATAGCTTTCCTCAATCACAAAGTAAACCGCCTTTCTCCATATCTCACCCTTGTCCCCACAAAACATCCTCTGAAAACTCTCACCAGTAACTCTTCAACTCAACTAAAAGTACTCCGATAAAATCAGACCCCCCCATCAACCTTTCCTTCTCATCTACCACTATTGCCCTCTTCCATCCTCCCTTAGTGTCTGACGCTCCTCACCCAACCACGTCCCACTCTGCCAACCCCCATCACCTACCTCAGTGCAGAGCAACCACAAATAATAAACTGTCACAGTGTTCATAGAGAATAGACAAAGTGTAACAGCAAGGACTACCATATAGAAGTGTTGTTAAGATGAAGTCTGTGGATGCTGTTACAAACAGAAGTAATTCCTTTGACAAAGCATAGGGACAGAGTTGAAATCACTTACAGTAAATAACAGAAGGAGTAAATACTAGCACTAGACATATAATGCTGAAAATTATTCACAAGGCAACATCCTACTAAAAATCTACATATAAGCCAGAAACTCTCCTCACTTCTCTAGTCCCCAACCTACAGTAATCCCCCCAAAAAGAAGGAGAAAAAGAGGGGGACCAGACATAATTTTTAAGATAGATAGATAGATAGATAGCTATAGATAAGGAAAGGGGAAGCAAGGAAATAGAAGATCACCAACCCCCCCCCAACTCTCCCAAGGCAGAGCAAGGAGTCACAAAGGGAAACAAAAACAAACACCAGGGGGGCTGGGGATTTAGCTCAGTGGTTAGGGTGCTTGCCTTGCAAGGACGAGGCCCTGAGTTTGCTCCCCACCACCAAAAAAAAAAAAAAAGAAAGAAAGAAAACAAACACCAGGTATCAGAAATGTATGAAAGGTTCATAGACAGGATTAAGACAATAGATGTTTCAAAGAGGAAATGAAACAAAAGTTCATGGCAATTTCACTCAAAATGCCCATGGTGAATTTCAGGGAAATAGCTGAAAAAACTGGACAAGAAAAACAGTTCAAAATTTGAATGACAGATTCAACAGGGATATGGAATGCTTGAAAAGATGCCAGACAGAAATTTCTGAAATAAAATACCGTATAGCCTGGTGTGGTGGTGCATGCCTGTAATCCCAGCACTCAAGAGGCTGAGGCAGGAGGAGTGCCATGAGGTCAAGGCCAGCCTGGGCTTCATAGTGAGTTTAAGGCTGGCCTGAATTGCAGAGCAATGTGCTGTCTCAAAAACAAGAACAAAAACCGTATAGCATTCATACATTACAGAAATGATCAATGTGAAGACAGAGTATCTGATATTGAGGACAATATAGTGAACTACAATAAAGAGCTCAAAGAAGCCAAAAAGAGAATAACAGAAGACTATCCACCAGGTACTAGATGACAACAAGAAGACCAATCTAAGACTGGCGGAGGAGTTAGAGAAAAACTAGAAGACAGCCAGATAGATTCACTAACATGCTTACAGAAATCATAGAAGAAAACTTCCCAAATATAAGAGTTTAAAATGTAAGTAACTGATGCTTATGAAACACTAATTATGATTTAAAAAAAGCTTACCAAGGTACATCCTTATTAAATTACCAGATATCCAGCAAAAAAACCCAGAATTTTAAAAGCAGCTGGAGAAAAAAAATCACATATAAAACTAAATCAATAAGAATCACAGCAGTCTTCTCAACACAAATCCTAAACACCAGAAGAGGTGGAGTGACATATTTCAAACCCTAAAAGCAAATAACTTCCAACCCAGATTAATTTACCCAGAATAGATGGGGAAATCCTTCAAAATAGATGGCAAAATAAAGTATTTCCATGAAAAAGACCAACTCAGAAGATACATGAGTGCTAAACCAGCTCTAGAGAAACTACTTAAGAATATTCTCACAGAAAAACGAATCACCTAAAAACATTAAAAATCGTATGGAGTTTTTTATGTGAGGTGAGGTCAATGGATAAACAGCAATAGAAAACATCAAGAAAAGAAAAACAAAGGCTATACCAACAGATAAAGAAGGTGATGATAGTAAATAACCAACACATCTCAGTAGCATCTCTCAATCTTAACAGCCTCAACTCTCCAATTAAAAGACACAGACTGGCAGACTGACAATCTGTTGCATTCAAGAAACTCATCTAATTCAAAAAGATATTGATAGTCTAAAAATTAAAGGATGGAAAACAGCATTTCATGCACCAACACTCTGAAAATAAGCAGGAGGAGCAACGCTAATATCAGACATGGTAAACTTTAAGCTAAAACTGATTAGAAAAAATAAAGAAGGTCACTACCTACTAGTTAAGGGAACAATCCAGTAAGAAGAGATAACACTGATAAATACATGTGCACTGAATACTGGAGCACCTATCTTCATGAAACAAAAACTGCTGAAATTTAAAAATTGAATAAACACTAACAATCATACTAGGGGTTTTAACACCCCACTTTCACAAAGAGAGAGATGAACTAAACAGAAAACCAATAAAGAAATTTCAGAGCCGAACCACACCCTTGAACATATGGTTTAGCGAATATATACAAAGTCTCCCACTCCCCTACAGCAGAGTATACATTCTTTTCAGCAGCATGTTTTCCGAAATAGATCACATACAAGTCCACAAAACCTGCTTAAGTAAATATAGTAGAAATTTCCCCATGTTTACCATCAGACCATTGTGCAGTGAAAATAGAAATCGACAACAGAAGAAATTTTGGGAAAGGCAAGAGCTCCTGGAAAATTAACAATATGCTCGTAAACAACCAGTGGGTCACAGAAGAAGTCAAAGACAGGATTAAAAATTTTTTGGAAGTTAATGACAATGACAGTACAACTCATTGAAACCTCTGGGACACTACAAAAGCAGTTCTAAGAGGAGAATTTATCACAGTCAAGGCTCACATTGGGAAAACAGAGCAAGCTCAAATAGACAACCTTATGAAAAATCTTAAGATACTTGAGAAACAACAAACCAGCCCCGAGCCAAAATTAGGAGGGAAATTATAAAGATGAGAGCAGAAATCAATGGAAAAAAATGAATGAATCAAAAATTAATGAATCAAAGAGCTGCTTCTTTAAAAGAATAAATAATATAGATAAGCCCATAGCCAGACTTACCAAGAGTAAGCAAGAAATGACTTACACCAATATGGTCAGGAGTGCAAGAGGTGAAATTACAACAGACAATGGAAATCCAGAAGATAGTAACTACTTCAAAAAATTATATTCCAACAAATAAGCAAATTTCGAAGAAATGGACATTTCTAGCCACATACAAAGTACCAAAACTAACCCAAGAAGACATGAATATGCTTAACATCCCAATAACAAGCAATGAAATTGACACAGTAATAAAGAATCTACCAACTAAAAAACACCCAAGACCTGATAAATTCACTGCTGAATTCTACAAAACCTTTAAGGATGTTATGTCGCCAATACTCCTCAAGCTTTTCGAAGAAATTGAAAGAGAGAGAGTGCTACCAAACTCATTCGTGGAAGCTAGTGTCACTTGATCCCAAAACTGTATAAAGACCCAGCTAAAAACAAAAACTGTAGGCTGAACATGGGTGCAAAAACCCTTCACAAGATATTAGCAAATAGAATGCAGCACATTATCAGAAAGATCATACATCAATATCATCCCAGAGATGCAAGGATGGTTCAAGATATGTAAGTCAACAGAGGCAATACATCACATAAACAGAAGCAAGGTAAAAAACCATATAATCATATCAATAGATGCAGAAAGGCTTTTAACAAAATCCAGCACCCCTTTATGATTAAAAAAAAAAAACTGAAGAAAACAGGGTTTAGAAGTTGGACAGGTATAAAAAGACCATACCTGAATATTATAAAAGCTATATATGACAAACTAATAGCCAGTATCATACCAAATGGGGAAAAACTAAAAGCATTCCCCCTAAAATCAGGAACAAGACAAAGATATCCACTCTTCTATTGAATGTAGTACTTGAAACATTAGCCAGAGCAATTAGGTAAGAGAAAGAAATAAAAGGGACACAGATAGGAAAGGAAGAACTCAAAACAGCATTATTTGAAGATGACATGATACCATACATAAAAGACTCACAGAACTCCACCTAAAAACTCTTAGAATTAATAAGGAACTTCAGTGATGTAGCAGTACACAAGATCAACACACAAACCAGGCGTGGTGGTGCACACCTGTAATCCCAACACTTGGAAGGCCGAGGCAGGAGGATTGTGCAAATTCAAGGTCATCCTGGGATATATAGTGAGTTCAAGGTCAGCCTGAACTACATAGTGAGACCCTGCCTAAAAAAAAAAAGTGTGTGTGTGCATGTGTGTGTGTATATATATGTGTGTCTTTATATCAACACACAAAAATCATTAGCATCTGTGTACACCAACAATGAATGGGATGAGAAGAAAATTATGAAAATAATACTACTCACAGTATCTTCAAGAAAAATGAAATAATCAAAGACATAAAAGAGCTCTGCAAAGAAAACTAGAGTACTCTGAAAGAGAAGATTGAAGAGGACATCTAAAAATGGAAAGATGTCCCCTGCTCCTGGATAGGCAGAATCAGTATTTTCTAAATGGCCATACTCCCAAAACTGTTGTACAGATTCAGTGCAGTCCCAATCAAAATACGAACAGCATACTTACAGATCTAGAAAAAAAAAATCCTAAAATTCACATGGAACCAGAAAAGACCCAGAATAGCAAAAGCAATTTTGGGCAACAAGAGCAAAGCAGGAGGCATAACAACAGCTGACTTCAAACCATAGTACAAAATAATAGTGATAAAAATGGCATGGTATTGGAACAAAAACAGGTATGTGGCTCAGTGGAACAGAATTGAGAATACAGAAACCTCCCCAGACATATTCAGCTATTTGATCTTTGACAAACAGGTCAAAAGCATAGGAAAGATAGCCTATTCAACAAATAGTGCTGGGAAAACTGGTTATCTATGTGCAGAAGATTGAAACTGGACCCTTATCTCTTATCATATACTAAATTAAAATCAAAATAGATCAAAGATCTAAACATTAAAACAGAAACTTAAACCTACTGGAAGATAAAATACGTAAAACACTTGAAAATGTATGTGTAGGGAAGATTTTCCAAACAGAACCTCAATTGCACAAGCAATACCAGCAAGAATTAACAAATGGGACTGTAGCTTTTGTACAGCAAAAGAAGCAGTCAGTAGAGTGAAGAGACAACCTACAGAATGGGAGAAAAATTGCCAGGTACTCATCAAACAGAGAACTAATATCTAGGATATACAAAGAACTCAAAAAAATTAACGATCCAGTCAAGAAATGGGCAGAGAAATAGACACATCACAGAGGAAGAAATACAACTGGTCAACAAATATATGAAATATGTTCAACATCTCTGGCCATCAGAGAAATGCAAATTAAAACAATGCTAAGATTCCATCTTATTCCAGAAGAAATGGCAGTCATTAAGAAATCAAACAGTAACAAATGCTGGTGAGGCTGTGCTGAAAAAGGAATACTCTTTCATTGTTGGTGGGAATGCAAACTAGTACAACCACTATGGAAATGAGTATGGCAATTCCTCAAGGAATTGAAATTAGAAATTCCATATGACACAGTGACCCCCCCCCGCTAGATATCTTCCCCAAAGAGTTGAAGACATACTGCAGTGATACATGCATACCAATATTTATAGCAGCACAACTCATGATAGCTAAATCCTGGAAACAGCCTTTGTGCCTATCAACAGATGATTGGATCAAGAAGATGTGGTATCTATACATAATGAAATACTACTCTGCTAGAATGACAGATCTGAGACATTTGTAGGAAAATGGATGCACCTGGAAAATATAATGCTGAGTGAAATAAACCAGACACACAAGTTTAATACCATATAGCATCTCTCATTTGAGTGAGGCAAAGTACAAAGAAAGAGAGTAATAAAGATGGATAGGAGGGAACAAGCAGATGGATCTCTTGCAACAGGGAAGTGGTCCAAGGGAAAAAGTGCTAGGGTTGAGGGAGAGGGAAAGAGGAAATAAGTAGAATAAAGATATACTGTACCATGTACAGGAACCTAATAACCTCAATTAAAGTAAACATTATATGCCATAACATGAGCTAAGATTGACAATAAAATCAAGAATGAAAAACTGAATAGGAGAATTGGAGGAGGAGGGAGGGAAAAGGGAGGGAGGAGGAGGGAAGGGGAGTAAAAAAAAAAAACAAGCTGTGGTACATACGTATAACCACTCCCCAAAATGACTGTAACTGTGTGAACTGCAAACAGGTACTAATAATTTTTTTAATTTTTTAAAGAAAAAGCTTTGAATCCATTTTTTTTTTAATCTATAACCGCTATGCTATGGAGTAGAACACCAGAGCTCACTCCTCCTATCCATCTGTAGATTTGTAACTGTTGATTGATGTCTCCCATTTCTGTACTCTGCCCACCCCCATGTTGAGAAAAGATTAACTGATGTAAGTGTTGTGTAATTAAGAAAATAAAAATGTTCCATGTTAGTAAAGATGTGGTTAACTGGAAATTCGTACAGATTCATGCTGTGGAGGAGAATTGGCTCTGCTTTCTTGGAATAATTGTGAGTTTTGAAAAACCTTGAAAAATATCTATACCTTTGGACAAGAATGAAGACTTAGTTACGAAGATGTTGATTATGGGCGGAGGGTGTAGCTCAGTGGGAGAGTGAGTGCTCAGATTGCCCGAGGCCTGGGTTCCACCGCGGCACCAAACGCACGCGGGTACACAGATGTCAGTCACGACCATATTCATACTGTGCTCTAATAAGTTAATGAGAGCCCCGGGCTCAACCTAAGCACCCACCAGGAATGGCAAAATAAAGGTAGAGCGGAGAAGGCCAGGGGTCATTATTTCTCTCGTTCGGGAGCTGCTATAGTGTCTGGAAAGATCATAGTCACTCAATAAAAATTTACTAAGTCAGTCACTATTCTGTAGAAGAATGTTTCTTGGCCTGGAAAAATGTTCATGATAGAAGATTAAAAATGAAGAATATAACCTCTAGGATGTAAAAATGTATTTACACACATATTGAAGAAAATATCTATTTCCTGAATAACAAAGCTTATGGTTAGTTTATATCTTATTTACACTTTTCTTAATTCTCTCTTTCCTACCATAAAGATAAGTAATTTTTAATTTGCAAAAATTTAAGCAGTTTTATACAAATTTTAGTAACAGAAGGAAAATGTTTATAAGAGAATGTTGAGTGAAAAATTCAGGTGACAACTTCGAAATGATCTCAAAACAGCTCTATGCAAAACAAAGAAATGAACAAAAACACAAGAAATAATCATGCCAGAGAAATCATTGTCTTTGGGCAGTAATATCATGCAAGGAATAATTTTCTACCTTTCATTTCATTCCTTAAGGGATTTTCCAAATGTTCTATTATAAGTATGTCTTCCATTCATTGTAAGAAAAAACTAACTTTTATATTCAAGAAATATGATTATTGCATTGTTTTCAAGAAAAAGTAATAGAGGTAATAAACCAGGCAAGGGCCACGGGAGGAAGACGGTGCAGCTGCGAGGGGCACCCAGGGAGAGGGGCTGACTTGTCAGTGAGTGATGGGTGGGCAAAGGTGACACATTAACAACAGGAAATTAAGAAAAAGAGAGTTGTCAGTATGAAGTTTTAGGTGCAGGCTCCAAGTCTGTTGAGAAACTATTATTACGTGAATCCCAAGTCATTGTCACCTATTCGATGATCTTAAAAGCACCCTCAGGCCGCGGTCGAGATGGCAAGGCTTTTGTAGAAAACCTGCCCTCCCCAAGTCACAGACAGGAAGTGCTAAAGTTAAAGTGCTGATTATCTCATGTGGGGTGATGCTGTCCAACGGCATGAACTTCAGCATGTGCTGGTACTGCCGCGGGGCAGGCCCCGGTTCCCACGGCCGCGCCCCTGGGCGGGCACCTGTGTACTGAGCTCTATCCTGCGCCATAAACAATCTATTTCTGTAGGATGCTTTTCTATTACCCGATTTGCTCTGCTTGTTATTTTCAAAGGCAAAAGTAGAAAATGTTCTGAAGCCCGGATGTCTGCGAGATACAAGTAAAACTGGATTGAAAGAATCCTCAAAACGTGTCACCATCTCAAATGTAACACTGACTTTCGAAGGTGAAAGATGTTTTCAGACCACTTTGACACCAATCAAAAGTGAGACAAGCATCTCCAAAGAGATGAGTGATGAAACTTCTGAAAATAAGAAGACTGGTTTTAAGAATGCCGCTCTCAAAACTGTGGAATCCAGGTATGTGAGGTCGGGAACTGCTGTGAGGACTCTAAATGTGAAGTAATGTGAATAGATGTGTGCTTTAAAGTCCCTGTAATTCAAGCATTGTCTCTGAAGTGCTCAGAGACAGATACAGTGTACATGAGCAATCGCATAGTCAACGTGGAACTATCCACATTTGGTTCAAACTTGGCTGAATTTTATTTGCACGCCAGCTTCTCACATCAGTTGGTATTTCTGGTTGTTGGCCTGGTGCCAAGTCAGTGCCTTAGAAAATACAATGGAATCACAGTGTTCATGTTTTGCAGCTGGCATGTCAAGTTCTAGAGTGATTTATATACTTTTTCTTTTATCTCTATACTTCCCTGTATTTTCTTCTCTATATATCCTCTCTATATCTCTATACTTCTCCATACTGTGAACTAACAGTAATTTGAAAAAACTGTTTTCATAATTACAATAGCTTTATTGAAAACTTGATTGCATGCTGAATGTGAGTGAGCACTGTAGTATTATAAAGCTAATCTGCTCATTCTGGGTTAGCACCTAAAAAGAAAATGGATCTAAATGCTTACGTTAATAGGACAGATACAATGGTACACACTTGTAAACCCAGCTACTCAGGAGGCAAAAGCAGCAGGGTTGCTTGAGCCCAGGAGCTCAAGACCAGCCTGGGCAAGGTAATAAGACCTTGTCTTTAAAAGGGCTGAGGATTTAGCTCAGGGGTTAGAGTGCTTGCATTGCAAGCACAGGTCCCTGAGTTCCACCCCTGCCCCCCCAAAAAAAAGAAAAAAGAAAGAAAAAGAAAAGGTTTACATTAGTAAGAGTGAAAATAAGAATGCAGCTGATTATGTCTACTCCTTAAAAAAGTATAAAAAGGAATAAGGCAAGGGAAAATAAGAAAAATGAAAAGTTAACCTAAAAAAAAGAAATTAACTAGGAAACTTTTAAAGAAATTAATGTACTAAAAAGAGATTGGTTGGGGCTGGGGATTTAGCTCAGTGGTTAGAGTGCTTGCCTGCAAGCATGAGGCCCTGAGTTCAAGTCCCGGTACAAAAAAAAAAAAAAAAAGAGATTGGTTAAATCTTCAAAGAGAACAACAAAACTGAAAACACATGGGGATGGCTATTTTTTTAAAAAAGTAAAATAGAAAATTTAAACGGTGTTACATCAACTTATAGGAATAATAATAAAATGTTATCGAGAGTTTATATACATCTCTGCTTTAAAACTTGGAAATCCTAAATTTAGTAAACAACTAACAAATATGCAAAATGGCAAAACTGGTGCTATAAAAAATTGGGAACTTGAAAAAATAGAAAACAATTACCAACAACATAGTTTTGGTAAAGAAAAAGACATAGTTTGACATTTATTGGACAGTTTTGAGATACTCTAGAACTGTCTCTATTTTATGTAATGTTTTCTTTTAAATATAAAAATACCAAAACAATGTTTTGTATTCCCAATTTCATGAAGCAAATAATTGGTCTGGCTTGTAAAACCAAAGATGCTATAAGAAAGAAAATGCTAGGTTAATCCTATTTGTGATAATAAATGCTAAATTCTTAGAATCTCGGCAGGCAAAATATAGCAAGCTTAGTATAAAATTAAGAAAGTTTAATCATATAAGTATAGAAGAGCAGAAAACTCATGATACTTTAGACACACTGACAATTTTCTTTTCATTTCTGTTTCTTTCTTTTTTTCTTTCTTTCTTCCCATGTGGTACTGGGGATATTGAATTTAGGGCCTTCACACTGAGCTACATTTCCACCCCTTTCTTAATTTCTAATTTTGAGACAAGGTCTTCTTAAATCACTAAATTGCTGAGGCTGGGCTGGAACTTGTGATCTTCCTGCCTCAGCCTTCCAGAATGCTGGGATTACAGACATGCACCACCACACCTGGCCACAAATTTGTATACTTACAACAGAAAAGATCCACGTAACAGTGAGTTTCTCTTTATCACAATAATGAATATTTACTTTAAACCAGAGTTAATATTACTTTTAATAAACCAGTTCTAGAGCTGGGGATATAGCTCAGTGGTAGAATACTTGCTTGAGCCCGGGGTTGGAGTTCCCCAGCACAAAAGAAAAGGGAAGAAAAAAAAGGGAAAAGGGAGGAAAGGGAGAAAGAGAACAGAAAGAAAATAAAAGGGAAGGAAAAGAACTTCTAGAAGTGTGGTATTTAAAATAAGTTAGGAATATTCCCATTAATATTTCTATGTAACATAATTTAAGAGATTTTAGCAATTATAATAGGACAAAGAAGTATGAAGAAAAAATATAAAAATTTCACTCTTGGAGCCAGGCAGGGCGGTGCACGCCTGTAATCCCAGCACTCAGGAGGCTGAAGCAGGAGGACTGCCATGAGTTCGAGGCCAGCGTGGGCTATGGCGAGTTCAAGGCCAGACTGAACTATGTAAGTGAGGCCCTGTCTCAAAAAAGAAAAAAAAAAAAAAAAGCAGCATGCAAGTGAGTGCTTTAAACTGTGTCACAAAAAAGAAGAGGGTAAACTAATTCTCTTAAATTAAAATAAGCTTGAAGAAAGTGGAATGGTATCATCAGCTCAGTTACAGAGAAAAGGTCATTTCTTGTCGACTGAAGCAACAAAAGTAATTTTCAATGCCGAAGTCTGATTCGTTCACTCAATGTTTACTGAGCGCCTCCTGTGCGTTAGCACTGGGGATATGGCAGTAAAATAATCATGTCCCTGTCTCTTGAAGTGTTTTATTGTAGTGGAGGAGGTAGATGATAAACAAATAAAATGTATTTCGCCAGCCAAAATGTGCTGTGATGAGGGGCAGAAGGTGTCTGAAGAAGGCAGGACAGTGTTGGTGGTCAAGGGCAGGCCCTCGGGGGGGACGTTTGATCGGAGCACTGTGAGAGTGTGCAGTTCCGGAGGACAATTCCAGGCTACGTAAAAATGACAAAGATCTGCCAAATAAATAACTTTACATACTTACATATATAATGTGCGTAAAGGAGGCTGGGATTTAGCTCAGCGGTTAAAGTGCTTGCCTTGCAAGCACAAGGACCCGAGTTCCAGCACCAAAAAAAAAAAAAAAATTATAATGTGCGTAAAGCAGACTGAGAATAGAAGAATAATAAATTATCTTTTTTTTTCTTTTTGGTTTTTTTGAGACAGTCTTGCTATGTAGTGCAGGCTGACCTTGAGCTCACTATGTAACCCAGGCTGGCCTCAAACTCATGGCAATCCTCCTGCTTCTGCCTCCCGAGTGCTAGGATTACAGGCGTGCACCACCATGCCGGCTAATAAATTATCTTTATACATAAGTAGTTAATGGGAACTTTTTATTTTTTGTTGTTGGTGGTGGTGGTGGTGCTGAGGATCAAACTCAGGGCCTTGTGCTTGCAAGGCAAGCACTCTAACCACTGAGCTAAATCCCCAGCCGGGAACTTTTTAAAGATGCAATTAACAAATGATTTAAGAATGAGAATAGAAAATTTGTTCCAGAAGACAAATACTTGAAGCAGGATCAATTCAAGCACACTGATAATAAAGAAATACAAGATACACAGTTACCAGGTGGCTTCTCATTGTATGTCTGTAGTGTTTATGTTTTTGTTGTAAACTGTGGTGAGTTTTCTGCAGAGTGACTTAGCAATTCCTGCTACAAACAGTTATATCCCTTGACTTGGGAGAATACATGTCAAAAAATAATCAAAAATAGCTTATTAGCCAGGCGTGTTGATACACGCCTGTAATCCCAGCACTCAGGAGGCTGAGGCAGAAAAAGTGTCATGAGTTTGAGGATGGCCTGGGCTACAGAGCAAGACCTTGTCTCAAAAAAAAAAAAAGCTAGTTTAAACAGTGTGTCCTAGTTAAAATCTTAAGTAATTCAAATTACTATGCGTAGAGGAATGGCTAGAAAATAGTATGCTGATTTAGTGAGAAAACAGAACTTCAGAAAAAGCAATAGGCAGGATTTCAATGAAAGGGATATGTGACTAATTATTTACAAGCTAAAAGAGTAAACTTCAAAAAATATGTGTACAATAGTATTTTATTTCTACAACAAGATGGGGGGAACTACAGTTTGAGGCATAGTTGATTAAAGCTATTGTTATTTGTGGTAGCTACTGGTAGATGTTTCTATTAAACTTTTATTATATAATTTATTACATATATAATTTTAAAAGCAAACTGACATTAGGATTCGTTAATTGGGAGGCAGTTTAACTTAGCAACTAGAGAATGAACTTGGCAGTTAGATAACTGGGTTCAAGTCTGGCTCCTCTAATTTACTAGCTTTGTGATCTTTGGCAAGTTACTTCTTCGGGACTCAGATTTCTCATTTGTATAATGAGAATAATACCAACTATATAGACCTGTTGTAGGGATTAAGTGCTAATGTTTAAAAGTCACAATGCCAGGAGCACGGGGATTGTTAGATAGATAGAGGGGAAGGAAGGAAAGAAGGACAGAAAGAAGGAAGGAAAGAAGGAAGTAAGGGAAAGAGGGAGGGGAGGAAGAAGGGAGATTCAGCATCTAAATTAAACTTTTAAAAATCTAATCTAGTGCAGATTTGACTCCCATTAATTAAAATACAAAGATGGTTCTGTACCATGCAGGACCTCTAAAACAATCTTTCCACTAATGATAGATACTATTGATAAACTGAACCTAGGGAAGAACTGGGTGGGACACAGCACAAAACTTACTCATAATTTTTAGTGCAATAAAAAAATTGAGATGATAGGAGATTGTCAATTAACAGATGACGGTGATATTCTGATGTATGATGAAGTCTACAGAAGGTTAGATTTAAAGTAAAAAATATTTTAACTAAATGCAAAGGAAAGGTTTATTGTGGAGTAAGGCAGTATAGCAATCAATTAAAACTAATAAATAAGCACATATTATTGATTATAATGATAAGCAACAGAGCTGGTTGCTACAGGTTATGGAATCTGCCCCTGGAGACTTCTCCGAAATGAAGGCTGAGGGTTGGGAATACAGCTCAGTGTAGAGCGCTCGCCTGGTGCATGCCAGGTCCTGGGTGCCAGCCCAGCACTGTGAAGCAAACCACATAAAACAGAAAAAACAAGCACTCCGTGTACTTTGTCCTGTAGAGACTGGAGACTGCAGATCTCCTGTGAGAGGTCTAGACCTTTTCATGTTCCTAATTATTATGTAATTTGACTTATTGGGAAGATCTACTGCTTACGTGAATGCTAGAATACTGCACTTCCGGTAGACGGAAGTGTGCTCTGGGGGACTCCTTACAGGAGCACGGTGCAAGAGAGACAGGTATGTCGTAGGGTTCAGAGAGATACACTGACAAAAGTGTATGAAGGGATCGGGACATATTAGGTGCTCAGTAAATGATCATTATTGCCACTAATAATTCATTTCCAGTTGTGTATATTAAAGACAGTTGGCTGGTCTGTCAAAAAATAACTTACTTAAAACCACTTAATCAATTATTAATTACCCCAAGCTGGCTTTCTTCTTTCCTAGCAAAGTGGGGGTCAAAGGAAACAAAGGAACATGCCTGATCCTCAGGAGAGCCACCGACCTGGAAATGTTTGCTTTAGCCGCTCGGCACTGTACTTCTCACAATCCCAGAGCTTCCAGGTCCACGTGCCAAGATGTCTTAAAACAAACACGACAAAAGAACCCATCTAGTTTAGCTCTTTGTCCTAAGCAATTATTGATCAAGTCTGGTCGATGTCTTCCTTCTGCTTCATTTCATTCTCTGCTCATATACAAGGTCTTCGCTACTAACGCTTCAGAAATACTGGTCATAAATCAAAATTTCGCAAAATTAACTGCTTAAATCATTCTTTCCTTGCTCATTTCCATATAGTGAATGCTCCAAATCATTACACCTTTTAATGCCTTTTAATAAAACTTTAAAAACTAGTTGGCAAACTTTACTTTTTAGTACAGTTTTAGATTTACAGAATCATTGAGCAGATAAGACACAGAGTTCCGTATACTCATCTTACTCCCACATTCCCTTGCCGTTCCCTCAGGTCTTTTTGTTTTTTGGGGTATTTTTTTTGGTGCTGGGGATCAAACTCAGGGCCTTGCACTTGCAAGACAGGCACTCTACCACTAAGCTAAATCCCCAGCCCCTCAGTTTTCTTTATTAACATCTTATATGTTACACTCAATGAACCAATACTGGTATGTTAGTATTAGCTATAGTCCATAGGATACATTAAAATTCATTCTTTGGGTTATATAGTTCTATGGTTTTGACAAATGCATAATAACATGTATCCACAATTACATCTTCATACAGTATAGTTTCAGTGCTGTAGAAAGCCCCTAGGCAATAGACTGACTCTTAATTTCTTTTTAAAATATTAAAAATTATAAAAATGACTCAAAGTTGAAGGAAAAATGCCTGTGGGTGCTAAGTTTTGTTAGTCTTACTATTATGATCATTGTTAGAAATGAGAAAATGAACTTATATATAAATAGCAAAAATCACAGCACTTTAAATGTATAAAGGATCTTATAATTTAACAAATCTCAAAGGCTTTGCCCTTTAGCATCCTCTGCTGTTAATCTGCTAACTCTGCTGGAGAGAAATGAAGAAACAAAACAAAACAAAGTTTCATTCTAAATAATCCTCCTAAACTCAAGTAAATCAAATGCGGATTCCTTTTCATTGCCTTATTTGCATTAGGAACATAATTACTAGCTAGAGTCTAACTTGAGAATGTTAATTGTGAATGGAAGATGTAATATTCGAAGAACAGAGTGGAATTCACTGGGGCTTTGTTCCAGGAATATTTGTAGGATTTAGTCAGGACTATGAAGTCAATAAATAATTTCTGTACATCATACCTCTCCAAGACTGTGGACTTCAGTCAGTTTATAACTGTGTGTGTTGGCACAGTGAAGAAAAATTAAACAAGGACCTTACTGAATATTCTGTCCTTGGATTCACTACTCTTAAAAATATAAATTAAGCAATTTAAATCTAGATGAGATAAGGAGGATGGAGACTTCAACCTTTCTATACTGTCACTTTAGGTCCTTTAGACTTGAAGAATTTACTTTACGATGCATTTATATTCCTCTCATACCTTGATAATAGTGCTATTAGACCATTCTCTTTATTTTAAAGAAGATATAGCAGGCTTTGCGCCTATTTTTTAAGGTACGTCTACTTTATATTCCTCAGTCTCTTGGAACTTTTATCATTAATCTCAGCCTTCGCTTAAATCACCAGGTCTATTTGGCATAGGCTCTATGAATACTTATTTGCAAAGTCTTCAGAAAAATTACTACTTTAAATTTACTTTCCAAAAGATCAGTTGCAGATCTTAAATTGGATATATTTGCATGACCCCTTAAAACTGATCATAATTGTGCTTTTGTGCAGTTATCTGGGAAGATACTTTCTAAGAGTGATTATTCTTCCCAAACTCTTTATTTTCCTCAAACAGCAATATCTCAAAAATATTTGAAAATCTGGCCAAGACAGAAGGAGCTGGTGAAATTTAGGACTCACATATTTTAGCATGCTGATGAGGTTAAGAAAATACTTGTTTTAATTATCATTAATTTTAAAAGTCAGTACTAAAACGAAGCTATTTTATCCAAATATATTTTCTTCTTTTTTGAAATACGTACTATGGATTGGGTCCAAGGCCACCTCACTGAGCTACATCCCCAGCCCTTTTATTTATTTATTTAGAGACAAGGTCTCACTAAGTTGCTAAATTGCCAGGCTGGGTTCAAACTTGAAATTCTCTTCAGCCTCCTGCGAGTGCTGCCGTGCAGGGATGCATCACTGTGTCTAGGTCTCAATATGTTTCTGAAAGTTAAATTATCTGAAAAACTGACTGCTACCCCCCTGTTTAATCTAACAAGCTACATAAAGTGTGTTCTTTGCCTACAAGATTCCTAAATGCCCTTCTCCCCTCTATTCAGGCCATAGAGATAGTGGTGAAGAAGCTAGCAGAAGCTGACAACTTCTAACCCATCCGATCCACAATTTACCCACAGGTTTCTATGGGACTCTGTATTCCCAAGAAGATGAATCTTACTTTTTAAACCCCAGAACAGCAGTGGTTAGCTTCTCTCAGTCTCCACCCAGAGGGAAGGGCTAAGAAGAGCAGGGTCAGGGATGCCAGCACCTCACTGAGTGACGGTGAGATATACAATAAAAGGGATTATATGCCATGCATGGTCGCACACACTCAGGAGGCTGAGGCAGGAGGATTGCTGCAAGTTCCAGGCCAGCCTGGGCTATATAGTGAGTTCGAGGCTAGCCTGGGACTACATGGTGACACTCTGTCTCAAAAAACAAAAAACAAAACAAACAAAAAAAAAAAAGATTATCTGTTATGTTATTACACACAATTCACTTTTATGGCTTTCACAGGTTAGTAACCTGTAAATAGATAATTTTCCTCTAATATTATAATCAGTAACAGCCTAGTCTTGCTAAACATGATTCTTTACTACCCACAAACCCTTAGAAAATAACTAGCTATTTCATACCTAGTAATTCTTTTATAAATATTTGTGTTACGCTGGCAAATTTTTGAAATGCTTGGTTTGTTTTTACAGGAGCATGAGAACTGATTCAGACACCTCAGGTATGGAACAAATCCCACTACAGGTTTGATTGTGATCCTTGGGGCCCGGGGTCACCCCTGGAGTAGTTCAGGACAGAAGAACCAGCTAGACTTTCTGCTGCGCTCCTTCACTGGGCTTTGCTCGGTCCCGAGAGCCCTGCAGTGAGAGACTCCCGCAGGGCCCGTCCTCAGACTGTCTTCCGTGTGACAGCCTGGACTCCAGGTTTCTTCTTCTGTGCTGTAGCGTTCAGTTTTCCGGTTCCCTGAATCTAATTCATCATTCCTGGACAAGGCTCGTTCCACAGACAGAAAATAGTAAGACCGCCTTGGTTTGCGGTGTGTAAGGGGGATTGTCCACAGCTACATTTTTGGAAAATTATGATCCTTTAGCTCCTCTTTTCTTCCTGCTTACGTCTCCCTCCAATCACTGTCAGAGGGTAGTATTCCATGTTTCTTCTTTATGTATTCTGGTGTCAAAGAATCTTTAACTTGTAACAAAATTTTACAGGGTACTATTTTGGTAGGGATCGTCCCTTTCATAGATACTTTCTAACCTGAGAGATGGACTAGGCCTCAGCTTGTTATACACATTTTTAT
The DNA here is from genome assembly GCA_004026905.1 of Hystrix cristata. Lineage (NCBI taxonomy): Eukaryota > Metazoa > Chordata > Mammalia > Rodentia > Hystricidae > Hystrix > Hystrix cristata. The sequence goes on along the minus strand of PVJO010008573.1, from coordinate 10,974 downwards.
GCAAATTTTTTTAATGTTTTATAAGAAACATTGAGGAATATTTAGCTTGCCTTAAATGAAGAGGAAAAACTACTACTTCAAGCTGAGCGTGGTGGTGCACGCCTGCAATCATAGCACTGGGGAGGCTGAGGAGGGGGGATCACCACAAGTTCAAGGCCAGCCTAAGCTACAAAGTAAGGTCAAGGCCAGCCTGAACTACACAGTGAGAACTTGTCTCAAAAAAAAAAAAAAGTTGGTTTTTTTTTTAACTACTACTACTTCAAAAAGCAAGATATTTGAAAGTATTTACAGGCACAGGCACATTTATAGGAGTCAGTCCTACAAAGGACTAATCAGATAGGTTCTTATACAGATGGGATTTGTCTTTAGGTCTTCTCATGTTCACCATAATGTGATGACTGTATTGCAATCTACAGACTCAAAACCAAGAACACTGTAGGAAAATGCTATTGTAGTTTATGAGGAAAATGCAAAATTGCCTTTGCAGTTTAAAGAATTTTCACCTATTAACTTCTACCCTGAATTGTTTTTCATAAAGAAATCGAACTAAATATTTAGAGATGTCTAGTACAGGCAAATATTTTCCTCTTATTTGCTAAAGGCAAGGATAAACCTAATAGTATCCTTATTACTAGTATTCTAATTAGTATATTTTATGTACATTCTGAGCATTTATTTAGCTGTGAATTTTGAAATTAATGTAGGGGATCGATACTGTTCTCTTTACCTGTGTGTAACTAATTCTCTCACCTATCATCTGGCACAAACACAATTTTTAAGAACACCTTGATGGTCTAGTGCCTAGATTCAAGGGTTGGGGATTTAGCTCAGTGGTGGAGTGCTTGTCTAGCAAGCACAAGGCCCTGAGTTTGATCCCCAGCACTCAAAAAAATAATTAAAGCCTTCCTTTAATCCTCACTGTAGTGGCTAGATTCCGTGCTTTCACAGACACAGTTTTGTTCAACGGAGCAAACATTCCGTGCCTAATACCTACAAAGGCCTGGGAGAGAGACAGAGAAAAGGACACATTACCTGGCCTTAAGACATGCACACAAATAACATAAATCATTATGTTATCTAATACCATCTCACTGTGCTTTACTAACAGAAATGATCATGCATACTACAAGAGAAAAATGGAGAGCACATTAGCCTAGGAGAGAAAATCAGAAAGACAAATTTGAGACAAATTTGAATTAGAAAGGGGAAATGAAACTATCTTGGATAAAGGGGATGGTTGTCGGCCAAATCAAACAAATGGACAGTTCAGGTTAGGAGTAGTGGGAGATGCAGGTGGAAGCAAGTCAGGAATTAGACTATGGAAAATTCAAATCTCGTTTAGGATTTTGGAGACATTGTTGGGAAGCTAGAGATGAGCTGCTGAGCACCAAGGAAATGAAACATTTAGTGTCATGTGCTCAGATAATGTGCTGACTACAGTCTCTACCAGAAGAGAGAGGAAGCTAGAAGTCCAGAGACCAGTTAAGAAGTTATTGTAATCGTCCATGTGGAGGGTGCCAGAACCTTGAACCAAGTAAGAAACAGAATGGATAGAAGGGACCAGATGTGGTGACACATGCTTGTAATCCTAGCACTCAGGAGGCTGAGGCAGGAGGACCACCACAAGTTCAAAGCCAGCCTGAACTACATAGCAAGACCCTGTCTCAAACAAACAAACAAAAGAAGGGAAAGAAGGGCATGTTCACACAGTGAACAAGTTATTGATGGTCTGCCTATGGGGACAAGAAAAAACGACTAGGGATGATAGTTTGCAGACAACAGGACTAGGAAGCATAAAAGTTTGTGAAACAACCTGGGAAAAGAAACTGGAGGGAATTTGGAAAGGAAAGATGAAAAATTCAGCAGTTAAACACTAAAGCTAGAATCAAAAGCTTTAGGTTAGTGTTCTCACTGTACTTCCTCTGTTACAGGGACATAGTGTTTCACCTCTCTGGCCTCAGTTTCCTCAGCTATAAAATGTGTGTTTACATGGCGGGGTGTGGGGATGAGAAGGGTGTGACTAGTTGTCTCCAGGCCTTTTTGGCAGTTAGGAGCTGGTATTTTTGTGTTCTTGGGTGTCTATCTTTGTCAAGCTTGCAGGCAGCTTGAAATAGAGGACTGGAAATCAGGAAAGAGATAGAAAATTAACAGCAAAACCCTGTTTTGACTTTGTTAGATCACAAAGATGGTACAATATACAAAATTGGCAGAAATAAATTGACAGTTTCCCAAGAAGTATTAACTATTTTCCCTGTTTATTTTCTCTCATGTGCTTTCTCATTTCTTTCTACTTTTCTCACCCATGTCTTTCCATTTTTTTTTCTTACTTAGGCTTGAATAGTTTTTCAGTCTTCCCTCTGATTAGCATTTCTTTTCCCCATTTCACCTTCCTCTAAATCACTTTTACCCCTTTCATGCACTCTTATTAACCCTTAATGTTCTTTGCCCCCAGAAAAACAGATTAGCCAAGGCTTAATCCCTCATCTCATTAAATTTAGTCTGAGCATAGAGTAACAATGAGTCTGTAATTCCAATTTCTACTCTAGGTAGAAGCCACATGAATAACTGCACCCCCACTGGGAGAAACAAATTCCTGGCACTAGTAAGCTCCTCTGGTTGGCATTCACCCAGATCCTGGGCAGCACTGGTTGGGAGTGTGAGCTCCAAATTCCTCTCTTACACCTCTCAGTAGCTTGAGCTCCATTTTCTTCTCTCTGCGGAAGGGCAAGGTGACGCGGTGCTTTGAGTGCGCTGTTTTTAGAGTATGGCAATGAACTGTGGCAGGTCCCACCTCTCTTCTTTCTTGACTTACAATTTCTTACGTTTCTAGGCTTTATCCTCCTTGATTTTTCTATTCTTTTATAGGGAGCATAAGTGATAGACTTATCTATGATATTATGGTATTTTTCCAAGGTGGAAAGAAGTGAAACAAAGGATAAAGATTCAGGAAAAGAAAGGAAAGAAAATTACTTATGAAATATTGAGTTTGCTTCCTTCCCTTACCTTTCTTTTCCACTTTCCTCTTAAATATTTAAACCAAATTCCTTAGAATCCTAAGCAGCCAGGTTCATTCTGTCTATGAGACTGATGCTAAAAAGCAAGAGAGGGAGGCCCCTAAAAGTGGACAAGTTTGTAAAATCTTAACAATGAGCTCTCCTGGAAAAGACAAAGGTATTTTTGATGAGGTGGTTAGAACATAATTTGAATTTAAGACCCAAATTAAGTTCTTTCTTCTTCTGTGCCTTTTTCTTTCCTGCTTTTGTACCCCCACTTTCTTTTTCATTTCCTCCCTCCCTCCCTCTAATGATCTCTTTCATCTTTTCCTTTTCCCCTCTGGCTCTCTCCCCTCATGTCAAATCTTCATCTAATTTCCTCAACCTTCTCCCTCCTCTGTCTCCCCCTTTCTCAGGGGGAAGAATGTGAGAAAAAGAAAGGAAAACAAAGAAAGACAAAATTAATGGAAAAACATGTCAGACAACCTAAGAGTAAGTAGATTTTTAAAATTGTAAGCCTCACAGTGGGCGTGGTGGCACACACGTGTAATCCTAGCACTCGGGAGGCTGGGACAGAAAGATCGCCACGAGTGAGAGGCCAGCCAGACTCCGTAGTGAGAGCCTGCCTCAAAAAAAACAGAAACAAACAAACAAAGTGTGTGTGTGTGTGTGTGTGTGTGTGTGTGTGTATACACATATAGAGAGAGAGAGGTCCTATATATATATAGGCCTCTATAGGTTTCATAAAAGGTATGACACTTTCAGAGATTGTTAATCAGTTGACTCAATCGCGATACTTCTAATGTACTACAAAAGAGATGGGACAGTGTGGAGGGGTTTGTTGTGGTTTCTGATACAAGATCCATGATGTCTCGCACAGGAAGCTTCCGATGAGGCACCAGAAGAGAATTCCCCGCTGCTGCTGCCGTAGTGACTCTTCTCTTTCTCAGACCCGCACTTCTTTGCCCCCTCACCACATTAGCTCCCAACCTCTTTGACTCACTAATGCAGCCAAGACCTCTGCCTTTCATGCCAAAGTTACACAAATGTTTTTAGAGTCCCCATAGGGCTGTCACACACAGGTGTGCAGCTTGTGCACTCCAGGGTTTAGGCCCACCATTCGCATTGTAGTTTACATACAATCCATAACCTGCGCAGCTGTATGTGGTATCCTCAGCCTCCTGTATTTAAAGTTACTACTTTGAGACCCCAGATTTGCAGTGGGTTGCCAAGTATAAAACTTCCCTTGGCCAGGGTCTCAACACCCAGGACCAGAGAAAGGGAAGCAATGCAGCTTCAGAGCCATTGTTTCTGCTACTGTCTCCCCATCATAGCTCATGGTGGGTGTGTGGGTGTGTGTGTGTGTGTGTGTGTGTGTGTGTGTGTGTTATACTGGGGATTGAACCCAGGGCCTTCACAACAAGCCATGTGTATATTTTTTCAGTGCCTTTTTAATTCTTTGTTTTGAGACAGGGTCACTAAGTTGCCCAGGCTGGGTTCAAATTTGTGGTCTTCCTACCTCAGCCTTCCAGAGTGCTTGGGATTACAGGTGTGCATCACCATACCCAGCCTTTTGTCACTTCTTTTCCCACTTTTTTTTTTTTTTTTTTGGAGACAGAGTCTCACTATGTAGTTCAGACTGACCTTGAACTCATTCTGTAGCCCAGGCTGGCCTCAAACTCTTAGCAATCCTCCTGCCTCAGCCTCTGAGTCCTGGGATTACAGGTGTGCGCCACCAGCCCAGCCACTTCTTTTCCGATTTAAAGATGCTCTTTGTATTATCTTTAACTTGTTCTGTGGTGCTCATCAGTGAAAAGGTGGCATACAGGGTGACGTGTTGGTTCCTACATCCACCTTGGGAGAAGCCTAAACCCTGCCATCTCTCAGTATAATTCAAATTTAGAGAAAAAAAATTTTAAAAGTCAAATCATTATTTTTACAATGACTTTATTCTTTGATTGACACACTCTGTCACAATGAAATTTCAAATATTAGGGTCCCATCAAGAGAGCTACAAAGAATGACAAAACATGACATATTTACCACACTTAAAATTTGACTTCTGGGGCTTAGGGATTTGGCTCAGTGGTAGACCGCTTGCCTAGCAAGCACAAGGCCCTGAGTTCAATCCCCAGCACCCTCCTGCCAATAATGACTTCTGAAATTGAAAAAGTAGTTCCAAAATAACTTCAGCTCTGAATTGTTGGTAGATGGGAAATGATAGATTTTTTTTTAATGGTGAAAACAAGTTCGTTACCTATAAATACTTCATATTATTACAAATGAAATAAAGTGAGCTTTTTCTTACAGGTGAAATAATGTGAAAGTTTTTGAGACTATTATAGTATATGTAGATCTCATAGCTAAATTTTAGAACTCAGTTTAGCACAGATTAAGAATTTGTAAACGATTCAGTGACATTTATATAAATTTTAAAGAATAAAAACCATAATCCTAATAACTTGAATGGAGTCACGTGTGGTGGCTCACACATCCAATCTCAGCACTCTGAGACAGGAGGATCAAAAATTCCAGCCCAATCTGGGAAATTTAGTGAATTAGCAAGATCCTGGCTCAAAAAAAACGGGGTGCAGGGGGGCCTGGGGATGGATGCAGTTCAGTATGAAGGGCCTAGGTTCAACACCCAGTACCATCACACCGAAACCCTAGCGACAATGAAAAAAGAAAAAAAAACCAAACCTTGAATGATTCAGGTTCTTACTTGAACAGAAATATCTTCTAAAAACACAAATATTAAGAAGATAAGTTTTTATTTTTATTTTAAATTTTTTTTGGCAATGCTGGGGACAGAAGCCAGGGCTTTGTGCACACTGGGCCAGCACTCGATCATTGAGCAACAACCCCTGACCAGGAAATTTTTAATATGGCTTCAACCTTGAGATTTAAAAAGGAGGCCCAGAGAGTGGTTCAGTGGTAAAATCACCTGCTTTACATTCACAGGCAGAACCTAACTAAATAAACACATCCAAAGCATATTCATATTATTTTAAAAATGTATTGTAAATGTAATTTTACTTTTTTCAATCACTTTTTACTTGTATTAGTTCTTGTCTTATATTTAAAAATTCTGTACTTAAAAATACATACTCTGTATTTCAGACCTTTCAATTAAATGAACTGACTTCATCTTTTTGTTTTGTTTTGTCAGATAAATGCAAACCACTAAACTAAAAACAAGCCCAGCTCAGGAAGGACAATCCATGCAAGCAGAAAACAAAGCAGTGCCTTTCACGTGGCGGAAATAAAGGATGCTACTAATATGTTAAGGATTCAAATCCATGTCAATCTAATTTTTTAAATCTTAACTATTTTAATTAGGGATATTTATTTTAAAGGACGCTACAGAGTTGTGCAAAACTGTAAAATGTTCGATTCATAAAGTGTGTGGGGGGAGTTGTTTGTTTCTTTTTTATTTTTTGAGACAGGGTCTTGCTATGTAATTCAGGCTGGCCTTGAACTAACTATGTAGCCCGGGCTGGCCTTGAACTTGCAGTGATCCTCTTGCCTCAGCCTCCTGAGTACTGGGATTACAGGTGTGCATAAGCACACCCAACTTCATAAAGTTTTTTTGTAAAGTGTCTTTTCTTTGGAGTTGTTAGATTTACTATTCTCCATATTTTCACTTTTCTTGAACATTAGCCCAGCACCGTGCTGTTCTAACACTGGGCTCCATGGGGCCGCTGAAGGTGGGAACCACGTTCTTTCCATCTTTGTGTTCCGGCTGAGTACCTGGTGTGAAGAGACAGTGCTTACTGAATCGATCAGTGTCATATTCAAAAGGTTAAAAAAAAAGCCTATTCACTTTTAAAAATAAAAAGAGTACTACAGGGTCGGTAGCTCAGGGATAGAGCACTTACCTCGCATGCAGCAGACCTTGGGTTTGATCCTTAGCACTGCAAAAACAAGAAAAAAGAACAAGCAAAGAAAAAAAAATAACAAGAAACTCCACTCACCACTACTTATTTTCTAGAAGGTGCCAATCATTCTGCAACACACTTTGCATCCACCATTTCATTTAATCTCCACATAGAGTGCTATTCGCTTCCTCGTTTCGTGGATGGTGAAAGCGAAGTTTAGAAGTTACAGATTCAACATGTCACAGCTAGCAAATGGCCTTTGAGATGGCATCTGAGCCCCAAAAGCCCTATAGCCAAGCTAAAAGCAAATTTGCAATTCATCTTAGAACTCATGCATCTCAATTAGACATAAGGGTAGCCAATATAAGGCTATATAAATCTATTTTACATCACACAAATAAACCTGGTGTAGTGGCAGACATCTGTAATCCCAGCACTCAGGAGGCTGAGGCAGGAGGATTGCTAAGAGTTCGAGGCCAGCCTGAACTACATAGCAAGAGCCTGTCTCAAAAATAAAACCAAAACAAAACAAAAAAACATAAAAAAAACCTGTGCAAATAATCCTGGTATTTCTACTGTGAACTGAGTTGCAAAAAGAAGTATCTCCCACCTCCCTATTCCCCTTCGTGTCCTACAGAGTGTCCTCTACAACAGGGTCCCCGGTGCTCAGGCACACCCAGCAGGCGGTAAGTGGCCGGTGAGTAGACGAAGCTTCACCCATGTTTCAGCGCTCCACGTCACAGCATTCCTGCCCGCTCTGCCTTCTGTCAGATCAGCAGAGCAGTAGGTTCTGAAAAGGAGCACGAACCCCACTGGGAACTGGGTTGTGTTCAATTTACGAGACTCTAATGCCTGATTTTTTGTTTCGTTTTTTGAGACAGGGTGTCACTGTGTAGCTTAGGCTAGTCTTGAACTCACTAGCTCAAGCTGGCCTGGAATTCACAGCAATCCTCCTGTCTCAGCCTCCTGTGTGCTAAGATTACAGGCAAGCACCAACACGCCTGGCTGATAATGCCTGATGATTTGAGGTAGAGCTGAGGCAATGATGCTAGTGCTGGGGAAGATAATTGTTATGTATTTCAAGTATATACTAAAAAAGAAAATAAAAGAAAAAAGAAACTCACCACCACCAGCACCTCCCCAATCTGTGGGAAAAATATTGTCTTCTGCCAGACCAGTTACTGGTGCTGCTCTGGAACTGGGCAGTTCAGGATTGTAGCCACAAGAAGTATGTGGCTGTGGAGCCCTTGGAATGTGGCTGGTGTGACTGCAAAACTGAATTTAGGATTCATTTTAATTAAGTTAAAGTAACACTTTAAAATTGGAGAATTATAGAATATTTTTTAATCAAATGCAACTTTAGCTTTGGGCTAAAAAAAAAAAGTTTTCCCCTGCCAGAAATGGAATCCAGGCCTCACACATCCAAGCTCATGCCCTACGCCCTACCACTGAGCTACGTCTCCAGCCCAACTGGAGACATTTTTCATGTCATGCTGATAATTTAGTGTCTCATTTGAAATATTCGTGTAAAACACAACAGATTTTTTAAATCTTCTTCTGGAAAACCAATATAAAACAACTCATTAATAAGTTTTACATTGATTACTTGCTGAAATTATATTTTTGTTACATTGTGAAATAAAATATTTATAGATTCCTTTTGATATCTATTTTTACTTTTTTAAGGTGGCTGTTAGATAATTTTTGGTATAGTTCCACTGGAGAGCAGCGCTCTGGAGGGAACTTCTCTACCCACCGCCTTGGCTCATGACTCAGAGACTCTTGTCTCCACTTTTCCCTGCTGCTCCAAAACTGGAAGGAATTTCTTTCCCAACCTCACAATCAGGAGTAAAAAATGATTTTCGTGAAACTAAGAAGAAACCATAACTGGAAACATTTTAAAATCAGGAATATACATAAACCAACAACGTCTAGTTTGCAGGTGGCTTTCCTCTTACAGAAACTATTTTCTTGCCATCAGAACAAATTGATTGATTAGGGAAGAAAGTCAGAACTGTGATTATTTCTATCCATCGAGAGTCCTTCGGATGGACAGGACCAAAATGGATTAGAGTATACACACTGAACGCCCCCTAATGGGACTCTAGGAGGGAGGGTAACTCAAGGGAGTGATGGGTGGTAGGGAGCTGTGAAATGATCAGTTTTTCATTTTTTGTTTTTGAGAAGGCTCTTACTGTGCAGTCCAGGCTGGCCTCAAACTCATGACAATCCTCCTGCCTCAGCCTCCTAAGTGCTGAGATTACAGGTGAGTGCCACCATGCCCAACCTCAAAGTATGTTATGTGCTGGTAGGAATATGCCAACATGAAACCCATTAACTTGTATAAGCAATAAAAAAACAAGTGAGGAAAAATAACTCTTTCCAAAGCCTGGTGCACAAGCACCTTGAAAAACAATTTGAAAAATCCTTAAGATATTCTTTTTATATGACCAAACGATTCTACTCCAGATAGTTACTCAAGAAAAATAAAAACATGTTCACAGTAAGACATAGGTTCAAAATAAGGCTAATATACAAATGATTATAGGAGTTTTATTCATAGTAACAAAAAACTGGAAACAACCCAAACACCCATCAACAAACAAGCTGTTAAACAAATTGCGGTCTGTTCATACCACACTACTACTTAGCAACGGGAAGAAACAAACTACCACTAAATGCTACTTCACAGGGGTGAGTCTTAGAAATATTATGTCGAATGAAAGATACAAAAAGACTACATACTATATGATTTATATGAAGATTTAGAAGATATTTTTTTCTTAAAATAGGCTTTGTTATCAAAGAAAATTCATGAATATTTCATAGCTACATTTTAAGCTTTCTGCAATATTCATTTCCCTTTGTAACAATGCACAGGATGCGTTTATCACCTTTGTTGCTTAAATTCACCTTAGCTTTTATAATCCTGCACAAATAATCCTTTATGTTATGTATTTCCCACATCAGTCTATTGTAAAACTAATTCATGAGAAACCGTATTGATTTCTTGGAAGAGTGTTGTTCAACAGGTCGTCTATGCCTATAAAAATGTTTGATATCTGGGTGGTCCAATATAGACAAGCATAGTTTTAGAGCATAATTAATTATTTATGGTCCTGGGACTGGAGCTTTTTTACTTTTTATTTTTGAAACAGGATCTTACTAAGCCACTAGGTTGCCTGGGCTCTGCTGGAACTTGTGATCGTCCTGCCTCAGCCTCCCAATTGCTGGGGATTATAGAATTATGTCATCAAATCCAGCTAGAACATAATTTTTAAGGAATTTCCTTACTAAAAGGAAGATATATTCATTACTCACTCTAATTTAAAACAAAATTTTAGAACAATATTTTAGCAATCTTTCATTAAAATGAGCTGTTTTTCCACGTGAATGCATAAGTGAGTGGCGCGCATAAATACCAGCTATTAATGTGGAGTGTGACTGGCTATTAAATTAGATGGGGGGGTTGCTACTGTCAGGACTGCAGAAAAATCCAGCTGAAGACCAATAAGCTAATTCCACGGTGTTGCAAGTGGATGCAAAGCATTACTTTCCCAGGACGTAGTCCTAAAGTGTAAGTTAGAAGGGTTAGAAAAGAACACCCCGGATAGGAACACTCCCTCTGACCCTGCTCCTGTTACAGCAGCTTGTGCACAGGGACAACGCTTCTCTGGACCTGCCACAAGACACACCGCTGCCACGCTGTGTGGGAACAGGAGAAACGGGGCTGCACGGGGAGCCCTGCTATAAGGAGAGATCCGTTCCCCGTCTGAGGTTTCACCTTGGAAAATGTTTCCCAACAGACTGGTAGTAAAACAGCACAGAAGTGACATTATAGCTCAAATAAACTTTTAGGTTTTTTTCTCTAAAAAATAGTACAAGAACTTCACCACAGCCTGGACATGGCGGCCCATGCCTTTTGTCCTAGCAGTTGGGAGACGGATGCGGGAGGATCACTTGAGTCCAGGAGCTTAAGACAAACTTGATGCCAAGTATGGTGGTGCTCACCTACAATTCCAGCATTCTGGGAGGCTGAGGCAGGAGGATTGTAAATTCAAGCCCAACCTGGGCAATTTAACAACAGTGAGACTCTCTCTCTC
>PVJO010008572.1:0-74470 GCA_004026905.1 Hystrix cristata | reverse complement strand
CACAGAAGGGGAACCCTGAGACTCACTTCCTCCTGGAGCTTCCTCTCGTACCATGCCATCTTGGTTAGAAGGGGAAGCACAGAAAGGGAACCCTGAGGCTCACTTCCTCCGGAGCTTCCTCTTGTACCATGCCATCTTGGTTAGAAGGGGAAGCACAGAAGGGGAGCCCTGAGGCTCACTTCCTCCTGGAGCTTCCTCTTGTACCATGCCATCTTGGTTAGAAGGGGAAGCACAGAAGGGGAGGCCTGAGACTCACTTCCTCCTGGAGCTTCCTCTTGTACCATGCCATCTTGGTTAGAATAAAACTGGCGATCCTGATGGCACCACCACAGGCCACGCTGGTAGAGTTTGTGATTTTTTTTTTCTTCCTTAACTGTATGGTAAGACATTAGTTATTCCAAACAAAGAAAAATTCTGTATAACTCTGTGAAAATCTAATAGCCAGGTACTTATATTCAAAATAGAGTCTAAAACATACATTGTTACCAGTACATTTGCTTAGCATTCCCTGAAAAGAGTACATGCCATGCCTTAGAAAAGGAAATCTTTCAGTGTTTTAAATAATAAATCCACATTCACATAAAAGGAATATACACACGACAAGCTTCACAATTCAGAGAGATGAGGAACAAGACAGAGAAAGTATTCCATTTGTGTATCTTTTATACCACTCACACAAGCAGATCAGAGAAACTCCCAATAATACTCCAGAAAACAGACTATACATATACATACCCCAAACACTTATATGTAAATACTCATGTTCCATATACAAATTGAAATGGAAAACCTTAAAAGCAACTCACATCTGAAGTATTACCTTAATTAAAAGCTCCCTAAAGCTTTTAAGTTTTGTTTTTTTAATACTAAAGTTCCTTTTTGATAAGTTAATGCACATATCAACAAAAATCAAAATGTTTGAAACAATTTATGATTAAAATTATTTGTTTTCTTCTTTCTTGCCCTACACTGTTTAGTTTTGCTCCTCAAACTGTATAATTTTTAGCACTCCTGGTCTTGGTTTGTCCTGTGATTCGTGTTTATGAATGATACAGTCATGAAACCATTTTGGAGTACAGTGTGTGGTCTGGATGTCTTGAGTATAACCCTCGAAGTTTCATATACTGGAAGCTTGGTCTCCACTTTGACAGTGTGAAGGTTAACGCTGATTTTCAGCCTGATTGTATTGAGAGATGCCAATGAGATTAGAGAAGGACACTTCCGGTTGTGTCTGGATAGGTCATGAGGTTGTGATTTTAGGGACTATCCTGGCCCCTGGCCCCTTCTCTGAGCACTCCTCCAACTCTATGTATTTAAATACCATGAGTTGAGAAGTTTTCCTCTGCTCTGACCTTCCACCAGAATATCTCTGTCTCTGACCCAACCACCTATGAACTGAAACATTTTAAACCATGAGCCAAAATAAACACACCCTCCTTTACATTGTTTATGTCAGATATTTGGTTCCACCAACAGGAAGGCTAAGATGGGCAGTGTTGGCTGCTGGTAGAACCTCTCAGAACCAGGGCCTAGTTGAAAGTGATTAGGTCAAGGAGGCTTCTCTTTCAGAAGGATTGCTCTGAAATTGCGGCTAGTTCCTGTGCATTCAATCATTATAATAAAAGTGAGCTTGTCTCCCAAATTGCTCTGGCTTTCTGTCTTGCCATGTATCATCTCTTCTGTCACAATACCATGTGTCATGTTGTGATGTAGCCAGAAGGCCCTCACAGGAGACCAGACCAATATAGCTAAAATAGCCAATATAAAATGATGTTAAAGACCCTACCCATGAGATGTATTGTGTTCCTTTGTTTGTGGTATTGGGAATTGAACCAGGGCCTTTGCACTAAGGTACATCCCCAGCTCCCGTGTGTGTGCGTGTGTGTGTGTGTGTGTAAGGGTCTCACTATGTCACTAAGCTGTCCAGCTGGGTTCATCCACTCAGAGTGGCCCCAAATCCCCCTAATTTATAGAATATTCCAAGTTACCCTTAACTGGAGATTCTAAAATCCAATAAGACAAATAGTCCACACAATTTTATGCAGATTTTGAAACTGAACTCGAATAGGAAGCACTTCTGTGTGACATAGTCTCCATCCTTCCTTTGACATGAGAGAATATCCTAGCAGGAAATTGGGCCTGAACTAGATTATTACAAAATTCATATTTCATCACCTCCTCTCTCTATGTCAGATGACCCCCAAATGAACACCATGAAATTGCCTCCCCTGTCTCGGTAAAGAAACGATGAAAGTACGTAGAATATCCACAGTCAGGCAGATGGGGATTTGCTGAGCACTCACAAAATCCAAATTCTAAAGCTAAAGTGCTTTCTCTCTAACTCTACAATCACAAACTATCAGCTGCAAACCTTGTAAGTTTCAAAAAAGTAGCATGAACTGGAGAAATAAATCTGATCCCTGAGTATAAAGTATTTAAATCCATGGTAGTAAACATGTTACCTATGAGTCATAATTTGAACAAGGCACAAGAGACGACCTGAGCCTCCAGGTACTTGCAATGTGGGTAGAGGAAAAATCCAGAAAAAGTATAAAGAGGAGGAATGAAAACCAGGTGAGGCCAATGGAAATTAAGAGAAGCTAATGTTTTTCATAATGAGGAAATAGTACAGCACAATAAAGCTGCTGATAAATTGGATAAGAGAAGGATAAATATTGAGTGTGATAATGTGGATAGTTAGGAGAGGATAGATTTAGTAGCCTGATGAAAGAGGGAGCCACATCACAATGACTGGAGATTCAGTAAGCAGTGAGGGGGTAAACAGAGCTCATATGGAAATGGTCCCCCAAACTGGACGGAAACAGGAGTAGGCAGGTACAGCGGCAGCAGAGGGGTGTGCAAGCTGAGGAGGCAGCTTTACGCTCAAATGCGAAGAGTCTGCAGGGAAAGGACCATGGTGCACACTAACTGAACACATACATCCTCTCAGACAGAGTTGGACAAATGCTGAGCATGCTGCAGGGCAGAGGCCAAGGGTGGGGACAGTTAGATAAATTCAGGATGGAATTCAGGTCTATTAGCTTTAAAAAAAGGTTCTCTAATAACCTGACCTACTTTGAGTCTTATTCATCAGAGCACATAAGCATTGGATGAAAAATTATAGGACATCAAGAGACCAGAGAACTACGTGTCAAACCTTTAGTTACTCCAATATTTCTGCTGCTGAGATTGCTGATGGGCCCTTTTATTATTACTAAACCTTTTTTATCTGAGAGCTTTTTATATAGTCTCACAGTGTAACTGGTGTTTTCCTAAATGCTTTACAAATATTAACTCATATAATTTTCATTACACCATTATAAAATGAGCACCATTATTATCTCATTTCACAACTGAGGCACGGAGAATCTCATCAGCAGAGTAATCTGTTCAGGACCCAGGACTTCAAGCTTCCCACTTCGATGTAAAAGTACTTGCTTGCAAACGAGAGTTATAACATCAGCAGGTGAAAGGCGTCTCACCCATTTCTGGCTGGGTGATTCGAGCTGAGTGAAGAGTCACGTCTCTGTTAGTTCATCTGGGCCCTCTCCTGGTGTTGCTGAAGTGAAGAACCAATGAGAGCAGCCTTGAGATGGATCTCTAATCACCAGTTTTCTTTAAATCTACATCAGATGCAGCCATTTACAGATGCTTCTCAACTTACGGTGGGGTTATGGTCTGATAACTCATAAGCTGAATTGTTTGTATCCATTTAATGACCTTCTTGCTAGTGTCCTTCAATTCTTCTTCCTTTGTATATTTGTAGTTCAGCATCCTGGAAAATGCTCACTGAAATAAATCAGAGCCTCTGATTCTCTCCTGCAAACAGACTTCTGAAGATCCGGCCATATAAAATATGACAATCATTTAGATTGATTGTGCGTTGCTACCACATATCAGTCCTTCCAGATGGATCAGGGTAGCTCGCTCTCTCCCCTTACTTCCTCTTATTAAGAAATGAGCTGGGCTCTGCCTGTCTCAGCTTCACATTATGGTGACAAGTATAGTGTGGCATGTGTAAGTGCTCCCGCTTCCTCCCCATCATATCACCTTTCTCCCAGGTCAGAGGATGGAGCATTGTGCTTCTTCTAAGACATTTCTTTCATACCTGCTCTTTTTCTAGGCTTTGATGAAAGCATAGCCCCATCTTCCCATATTAGTAACATTTCCCATACCATTTGCTCCTTCCTACAGCCAAAACAAAGCCAAATAAGGGACATAAACATAAACAAACAAATACATAGAAAGCTTTCTACATATTCCTATTTCTTCTCCTCTGGTACTTATAACTCCACACAGAAAATGCGCTCTATTCAAAATATCAATACATGTTAAAACTTCTAGAACAATCGTTGAATATCAAGGACTATTATAAGAACCTTTCGTATATGGACTCAATGAGATAATATTTTTGCTGTCCTCTTATACACGAGGAGCTGTGAATTGTCACTGGTCACTGAGGGACATTTATTCAGGTTCCATTGTCTCCTTGATCTATTAAATTCTACAGGAATCATCATGGGCACTCACATGCCTGTTTTTATTGTTTCTACATTTTACAATTTTAAGCAGACTACCATTTTGAGGATTTTTTAAATTTTTTACTTTTAAATATTCCTGTTGAGCTCTATTTTTATAGTTTCTATTTTATCAAATCTCATGCTCACTTCAGCAGCACATATAATACTGTATCAAATCCCAATTTGTATTCATTCTCAATCATTTAAATTATTAAATAATAAGCCACAATTAAATTCAAACTGCATAAAATCTGAATATTTTTCATCCATAGTATTTTGAAGTGTAAGACACAATTATTATTATCTTTAAAAAGTTTGAATAGTCAAAGTTAATTCTCCAAAAACAATGAGGAATATCAGTTCTAAATAATATATTTAAATTAATCTGAGATCTTAATTTTTGAAAAGTTGATTCTATCTTATTAAATATTTTATAAAAATACAATCCACCACAATTTTTTGTTTGTGTTTGTGTCGGCCTAATCGCCAAAGTAAGGTATCAGGATCATACTTCATAAAGGTTACATCCAAACATACAGAAATATAAGTCTCTTTTTTTAAGTGGATTAACATTGTAAAACAGTTCAAGCTTTGCCATGTATTATGAATACCTGGTATTTGTGAGTTCCTGTGAAAAATGCAAATTGGAACACAAGATAGATGTGCAGCGCATTTGAGAAATGATACTGCATTTTGCCAGATTGTTTTGTGTTTGTACATTTAAGAAGATGCGCCATCATATCAATTTGTCTGCCTTTGCCCTCACTCCCCTCCGAAGCAGTGGCTGGACCTTCCCTGTTAGAGCCTCAAAACCCATCACCTTCACAGCATCAGACATGGGTGATTTTTGCAAGGGGTAAAGAAAAATATTAACCCGGGGGAGATGTGATATTATTCAGAAGAAATGTTTAGGATTGCAGAGGAACTAGGTGTTGCGTGCTCAAGTTCATCTGTTAGAATAAGCTCCTTGCTGTTTAATATCAGTGCTCAAACATATTTAAGATACTGGCGGCATCCAAAGAACAGGGCTCTGGATGAGGCCTCTGTTGCCTGGATCCGAGGAGTCTTGCTCAGGGTTGAAACTGAGTCTAGATGTAGACTCATGTCTTGCATATCAGTCAATGGTGCCACTTCACTCTGCACATGCTTTGCAAACCTTTATTGACAAATCCATTTTTGTTTTGTTTTACCAAATGAAAAATTACTTAAAACTGGAATTAGGTCTCCATTAATTACTGCGGTTCCAGCGAAGAACCTGTGTTCTGGTACATCCCAGGACATACTCCTGTAAACAGGGCTTCACTCCCGTGGCTACAGAGACCAAGCTCATGTGCAAGACGACCACACGGAGGGCACACACATCTACCAGTGATTTAAATAAGAGTGTTTCAAAAGATAATTGGATATAAATAGCAAATCCAGGCATTATTATTAATGTAATATGTAAACTTTTTTCTACTTTCTGTTTCAAATGAGCAATTCACCATACCCAGTACAGAAAAACAGGAAGTCCTTAAACACAAGATTTTCTGATCACTACTACTTGTATACGGTTGATATATGAGTTAAAATGTTGCTCTTAAACTAAATTTTAAGTAAAAGCACATTATAGTAGAAATAAGACCCTCCAGAGAATAATTTTATGAGATCATTATTGCACGGTAGCTTGGGCAGTTGAACTTGCACGAAATAAATGGCTCTATAAAACAAGTCCCAGAGTGGCCTATTGCTTAATTAAATTCATATACAAAATGTCCCTCTATTTGACATGTGTACATACATATATTAAATATTCTTTATGATTCAGTCTGAAAAACATGACTTCATAAGGATGCAGCAGTTTAGATAGCACCTTATAGCCAACAAACTTCTTGAAACAATATTTCACATGGTACTGTGACTTTTAAATATTTGCTTTTTTCCCCTTGACCTGCTGAAAGCAGTCAGTTTGATGGATATAATATGTTTAAGCATGCTTTCTGCCTATAAGGACATGCCATAGCTTAAGTGATATGCTTGCAATGAATGCAAGCACTGTGATTTCTTTTCGTATTTCATCAAGATGGATGCATTTCCAGAGGAACCTGGGTATATAGCGGCAGATTTTGCAAGATCTGTAGTCCAGTTGTTCAACTGCAATGTATCCACTTAGAAAAATGTTAATCTAATGAATGCAAATAAATTAAGATATGTTTTTTTCCTTGAATATAAAATTGTTTTACCACAATATATTTCTCCATTTCTCAGTTTCATGAACCACCTACACATGGGTTTCAGCCCTCCAGGAACAGAATGTGGCCCATTCTGTTCAGTAGCCTAAAAACATCCAAAACCATCTGGTATTCGCTGTTCTCAGGGAAGATGAAAACAGAGGTAAAATGAAGAGACCTGCTTTGTTTCTAATTGACTGTGAGATTTTGATCCACAAATGTTCTATCTGTTCCTAAGTCTCACTAAAGAACCTAAAACGAATAAGGTTAGCCTGTCCATTTCCACCTGTTCTTTTTTGGAAATTCTATAATAATGTCTATTCAGCTAATACTAGTATTAGAGAAATGTAAAGCAATGTATAAAGTCTAGACCAATACAAGTGATCATCAAATACATCAGATAAATGAGACCAGGTTTAAACATGTAAGATGCTCTAAATCTGGGTGAGTTCACCAGGATTTACAAATAGAAAGATGAGAAGGTCTGAATAATTTTTATCAGAGACCATAAATACCCTGTGTAAGAATGTAGAGTAGTGGGTGGGGGATTCAGCTCAGTGGGAGAGCGCCGGCTTAGCAAGTGCAAGGCCCTGCGTTCAATCCCCAGCAAGCCCCACCAAAAGAGTGTAGGGTAGAAAAAGTAGTATCTTTTCCTCACACGTTGCAAGTGTCATGGCAGATACCACCTATAAAAAAAAGATAAATTAAAAAGAGAAAGCATTAACAACTTTAACCAAAGTGTTACATGACACAGGAGTCTTTAAAAATGAACCCCCAAAGAGCCAGGAAATACTGTGCATTTTTATGAACAGGTTTGATGCAAAATGGGTAGTTGTATAAAAGTATGAAGGGACAAAAAGAGAGCATGATCTGTTGGCAATAAAGGGAAAGAGAAAGTTAGGAAGGATCATTTGTTCTGATTCTTCTCAGCTTTGAGAACTGGGCACCTGGAATGAGGATCTCAGGGACTACTTCTGGGGCAGGCGGGTCAGACAGCCCCTTAAGATCATGCTTCAGGGGAGAACAGTGACAGAGGTCAGTCTGAGCTTGTTTCTGCTGTTTCTTTCATTGCTAACTTTCCATATTTGGGGGTAGCATATTCTGAGTGTCCTGTTGATTATAACAACGATCTTGATAATAACCATTGTTTATTAAGTCCTCACTGACATCAGGCACTATGTCAGGAACGTCACACTTTTTTACATTCATTGCTCATGGCATCTCTGTGGATGTGCTTTTAGTTTTAAAATAAAGAAAGTGAGGCATCAAGACATTAAAACAACTTACTTCAAATTGCACAATTAGTAAACAACAGAATTAAAATCCAACTCCTTTTCTCTGACATAGAAGCCAGCTGCCACATTGATGGCAAGTCACGCATCCCAGTCCAGCAAAAGAGAGAGCCTTGCCATTGCGAGTCGTGACACCTCACAGAATCAATTGACTTGAGGCCATAGGTAAGAAAAACAACAGGCTAGGGATGAAACTGAACATCCACTTTACCACAGGCAAATCGCACAATGTGACTGCTGTCCAACAGTGCGTTTGAAAAGAAATATTTATGTAGTAGAGAGGTCTATGTTTGGTAACTGTAAGGTGTCTGCCCGAGTCTCCTATCTCTACTGAGAGCATAAGCACATAACTTTTTTTCTAAAAGTGTGTGATGACTAAGGAGAGAACAGAGAACACGAGCTCTTTGGAGTGTACAGTGAACAAGCCAGAGACTCCCCGGACAAAAGAACAGGTGAGCGTCCTGCCTAAATGAAGAGCAGGTCTGAGCTGTCCCACCCTACCTGTCATTCCTATAGAACTCACCCTCTTCGCTGATGTCATTACCCAGAGGGAGAGCGGCTCTGGGTGTGAAAACAGATATTGTTGTTGCCTGGCAAAAGAAATGCAGTCATATCTACAGAACAGCATAGGGGGTGCAGGAAAATGTTTACCAAACATGCACAGGACATTACGTGCACCTCGAGGGGATATAATGTTTGCTTTGTCCGAGTAAATAATCATAATGAGGCCAGAGCGCCTTCATGGAGCCCAGCACTAAAGGTCACATCATACTCCATCAATAGCAGACACGCAACCTGTTTCCTGGTTGTTATGAGAAGCTCTGATGAGTTGGAAAAATTTCAGTGCACATTTCTCAAAAAAAGAATCCAGCAGCCTTCCTAACAGTGAATTCCATGGAGGAATCAAGGCAAGAGGAGGAAGAAATCTATCTCTATTTGCATCTGAAAAATGTTATTCAAAATATTTATAACAAGAATTCTGAAGAAAGAATATCTAATAGATACTCCCCTAAGTCACCATTGTAAAGCCATCAGTATTATTGTGTTACTTTTGGCAAGCAAAGAAATCATATGATATAGTAAGGTAATTTTGCATTCCAAGAATTTAAATTAATTGTCCTGAAAGGTTTAGATATTTGAACTTCTCACTTGAGAGACCAGAACACAGCATCAATGCTTTAAAGGACTTTGTTTTGCCACTATTCTATATTGAGATTTTCAGGGTATTTTGCATATTTTTAAATAAAAATTTCTTTTGTTCTGTACCACTATTGAATTTTACCCCTCTAGCGTTTTTCAAAAGAATTCATTTTAAGATTCGCATATATCCAACACATATTTATTAAAAGCCTATAAAATTCCAGGCCTTTTTCTGTGATGGCTCAGAAGATGTTTGTATATCTGAGTTGCGGATATTTTGAACACAAAGAGAATTCACCGGCAAGCAACCAAGGTAAAGAAAATACTCCAAACTATAATGCTGAACAGCCCAAGGAACTGCTAAAAATGCGGAAGAGAATTTCAGAGTTTCAATTTTGAGAATTTCAGAGTTTCAGAGTTTCTAAATGACCTTACAAATTTAAGTGTTTTTAATCTATTGCTACCTGAATTAGACAGGGCCATGTTAGGCCTACATGATAAAACCTAACAGTAACTCATTCACACAAAACTCAAAAATTGTCAGTACAAAGCTGAAAGCCCAAGAGTTTAGTTGGCTGGAGGTAAGAGTCAATCTTTTTTTTAACATGTAGCACAAAAGAATGACTATTTGATAAAATTGAAAATATTTCAGTGATGTTCAATGGTATATCCAGGTCTCTATAATAGTGTTTGTGATATATAGTAGCTTCAATAAATACTTGTTTAATAAATAAATATTCCCTGCCTCTCAAATAAACTTTCCTATCTGATGGCATACTGAGCCACACCCTAATTCTCTGGACCCGTAAAATATGATCTTAATTTTGCAGACATGCTTGAAGTTAAGATTTTTTTTTTTTATGCTGCAGATCAAACTCAGGGCCTTGCGCTTGCTAGGCAAACACTCTACCGCTTGAGCTAAATCCCCAACCCCTAAACTTTGAAATGGAAAATTATTTCAGACTATCCAAGGGGCCAAATCTAATCATTCAGATCTTAAATCATAGAACCTTTCACAATATTAGAGAGAAATATGATGAGAGAAAGGAAACAGAGATACGGCATGAGGACAAGATCAACTCTTGTTGGCTCTAAAAACTGCAGGAGAAAGCATTGAGACAAGTGTGCGGACCCCTTCCAGAAACAGGGAGAAGGGGCAAATTCTCCTCTAGTTCCCTTGCTGACACCTAGATTTCAGCTCCAGAAGACCTCTGTTGGACATGTGGCTTACAGAACTGTAAGGGTTATAAAGGGGTGGGGGGCCCATCGCTTGGCCACCAAATTTGTGACAATCTGTTACAGCAGTAACAGCAAGTGAATAGAGCTGCCTTCATTCTCAGAGTGGTCCAGGTCTCAACCATCAGGTACTTAGATGATACTTCCTATGGCGGAGGTAGAAAATAAGCCCTCTCTTTTCAGCTTTTGTTACTTCCTGATAAGGAAGACAGTTAGCCTTGCTGGGAGGAGGACAGACTCATGTGATTGAAAGATCAGCACATGCATAAGATGCAGTAGGCTGCAAAGGAAGCAGTAGGCTGTAATAGGCTAGAAAATAAAGGAAGAAGTATGTCTTAGTTACTCTTCTCATTGCTGAGACAAAATACCCAGTGCCCAAAATTGAAGGACAAAAGACTTATTTGGCTCACAGCTTGTAGAAATTTCAGGCCATAGTTTTCTGGGTCTGAGGCGGGGTGGCCTAGCAGAGGGCGTCATAGAGGAGAAACAGTCCAGGGTGGGGCAGGGCAGGCAGAAGGCAGGCAGTAAGCAGCAAGCAACAAAGCAGAAGCCTTTTTCTTGTCCCTTCATGTTCCATCTGGCTACCTGCCCTTTGGGCAAAGCTAAGCACTCTCAGAGTGAGGTATTCTTAATCCCAGTATCACATACTAAATCCCAGCATCATATCCTTAATCCCAGCAACGCTCACACTAATCCAGCCATCTTTGAAACTCTCCACCACATGAGACTTTAGAGGACATCTAGATATAGGCCATAAAAAGGCATCTTCAAGGTTCTTGACATCTAAAAGGAAAGAGAGAATCTCCACAAAATCCAATTAAATTCAAAAACATCTATTACACATAAGACATATACAGTCTCAAGAAGGAAAGAAATAATGTTGACCCAAAATGTTAGTGAAGCATTAAAGAAAACTAGAAATGGATTTTGAAGATTGTGTAGAAAGATGATGGAATAAATATACAGAGAGGCCTTCTCATTAGGGTCCATAGGAGGATTCTGACTGTCACAGAAAATGTAAGAGAACAAGATAACTTTGCGTAGAATGGAGACTTTATTATGATCGGGAATGAGGAACAGAAAAAGATACCAAGGGATTGAAGTTTCAAAATATCATCCACCAGTGTTTGGGAAATTATTTTAATGAGAATATATTATAACATAAAAATATACTGAACTTTACATTTTTACCACATACTAAAGTTAGAAAATATGGTTTCTGGGTTTATTCATCTTTTAAATTTTTTTATGAAAACATTCTTCAAAAAATGTGAATTTTAACACATATTCTATATGGCAACAATGAACCCTGTTCTGTGTAGATCCAGTAAGATGAGCACAGAAATTAAAAGAAGAAACCCATGCCTATTTACGCAAAGCTAGATAAACTATTGTAGAAAGGGCTGAATGACTTAAGGGAACCAATGTAATTAAAATGAAATGTTGATATTAAGCCTACAAAATATATGAATCATCCTTTTGCTTCCTATGGTGACTATTCAGTCATCTGGCATTTTATTTTCATTTCCTCTTCAGGGAGAAAAATATAACTAGTGGGTGAATTTCTTACCTGCCATCAATAAAATTATTAGCATTTTTTAATCAACTATGTCCCACTAATCCCTCCTTTCCTAGACTCTTCTGCTGAATGTTTTAAGGTATTATACTCTCAATTTCTATACAGCAAATAAAACAAAGTCGAGTCTTCTCTGAGGCTCCCTCTACCCACTGCCCAGTGCTCTCCCCATCCCCTGGGACATGTGGTATGAAGCACTCCTCACTTCCCATTTAGGGCTCAAATAGCTGTGTTCTGACTTTGCTCCCCGCCTTTCAGAGACCCTGTTTTTGGCAAAGGTTCCAATGACTTCAGCAACTCCTGCGATCCTTCCAGCCTCTTTTTTCAAGTAGAGGTCACAACAAGCGGCTTTGACCTCTGTTTACAACCTCCTTACACATTCTGCCCCCTCGTCCTGCTTCCCTGCTCCTCAGAGTGCACCCTTTCTTCCCAGAAACCATGTCACTTGATTATCTGGTTGGGTGCCTGTATCACCCCAGGTTACTTCATCTACAAGCATGGGAACTTTGCCTTCTCCCCTCTGTATCCCAGGGTGCCAAGCAGTGCCCGATGCCTGTAGATATTAAGCAGTTTTATTGAATTATGTTTTGCTAAATCAAATTAATTGATAACATTCTTCTTTTAAAACAGCCTTCTCCCAAAATTTTAATGACCATATTCTTCAATGCCTTTCTTCCCATCCCAATGAAGACACCTTTCATAGATGTCCCCAGTGTGATTTGGTCCTGGATCCTCTTTGTTTTCTCTCTGTTTCTCTGTCTTTCTGTCTCTGTCTCTGTCTGTCTCTCCCTCTCTCCTTCCCCCTTCCCCTCCCTGCTTCCCTTTTTCCACCTCCTCGTCCTCCTCCTCTTCTTCTTCTTCCTCTTCTTGTTCTATTGTGAAATAGATTAGAGGAAAAGTTCCCAATATATTCACCAAAGGAATTGCTCTAATATTTCAAGAAGTAAATTCATAAGGACCATAGCTTTGATCTTATTAACTAAATAAAGTTGACTTTTCTTTTGAATTTTGAGCTGATTCTTGTGATAGATCATTCTTAATCAATTCTATTTGTGACTTAAAGGTACAGTATTTCTAAAATAAAATTGTCAAAACTGAAGCAAGAAATAAATATCTGCACATCACCTAGTGAAAGATATAATAAACAGTGTTCCAATTAGTTTTAGAGGTATTCAGAAATGAATTATTCTCTGCTTTCAGGTTTTCATGAATAATTCAAATTTCACTGTCAGTCGACCTAATTAGTAATTATCCAAGCTATTTCTAAATTATCTGGTTTGAACCTACCTGTGTTGCAACTAGATTTATTTCTGATATAATTATTAACCCCATGTATATTGATTTTGTCTCTCCTGTTTCTGGTAATGGAACAGCCATCTCCTGAGTGCAGAAAAACCTATAGATTAAATGCATGAAATTTAATTCTTTTGCCAATTTGCCCTGCTAGTGCTAAGAACTGTCAGCGTATGCCACACAAGGAGATATTTTAAAGGCTTTAGAAATATCTAGCCCACATTCGACTGATGTAACTATCAGTGGAAAGAGTTGGCCTTAAAGGAAAAGCACAAACCCTGAAGAGGACACGGCAGGATGATGAGGCAAAAGGACCCAGGCAGGGATGAACTGAAGTATATGCCAGAGATTGAGGAGGGGCCCCATCCTAGAATCTCTTCTCCATGTCATCCGTGAAAGTCACCAAATATATTCAAAAGCAGCATGGTATGAAAAGGAAAACACATGAGGCTCAAGTTTAATGCTGGATCATGACAGTGATTTTGTTTTCTTTGTATTTCAAATTGTCACACAGCTCATGGTGCACACCCCGTAACAACACTGTTTGAACTTATTGATAACATCCTCTGGCTCCTTCCCACCTTTCTGTGAACAAAAGTAAATAAAACAAAAAACTCTCATAAAATAGATTGTGACATTCCTACTCTCAAAAAACCTGAAACTAAAATCTCCTAGTAACTCTTGGGATGAAACGAAGCATAAAATAAATTTATAATTATGATGAAAAACACACTTCCTTGATGATTCCAACTATATCATAAATTCTGTAGTGAAAATTTAAATTCATATTGCACAGTCTATTATTTCCTTCTACTTATTCCTAGAATGGGGATTCAACTGAAATTGTATTACCTTTCTCTTCTTAAATATTATTTTTCCACTGGAAGCTTTTAGGAATTATAACACTCTGTGCTATTCTTTCAAAACTGTGAAAGGCATTTAGTTTTAACCTGTAGGAGCACATCATAAAATTATATTTCACAGTTGCTCTTTTCCTGCAATAATACATTGTCTATTATTGTCATTAATAGCTTCCTACATTTCTATACACATACAAATATATGTATATGTATATGTATATATGTATATACACACATATATACTTAATTTCCTTTTTTCATCTTTCTTTTTTCTAGATTTTACTGACAACTGAGAAGAACAAAAGATGTGATCAGCTTGTGGTCATTTCTTGAGTCTGCCTGCTCAACGCTTTTCCTCTCCCATGTTTTTCTGCCTTTTGTTCTTTCTCTTGGATGTATTTATAGAAACTTTTCTTATTTCCTTTGAGTCTCCTAGCTACATTATTTCATTTTGCTTTCTTGCCTCTCTTATTGTGTGCCTGCATTTCTTGACGGCTAGCTTATATCTATTCCTTTCAATCTCCCCTCTTTTCCATTTCCTATAAAATTCTATCTTGTATTTCAGCACTTAAAGAAACCCACCCTCACCCACAGATATTTTTTTAATCTTCTCTGTATTTTTAGCCTGCATTGGCATAGCTGTTGAGCTTCCCATGCTGAGCTCATCTTAAAACTCATTTCTCCCCTTTTTTACCTGCCCCTAGTAATCTGCTGCTGACTTCATTTCAAGTGATTATTTTCCTCAATATCCTAATAATTCTTCAAGTGTATCCACTGTGTATTGAGTCAGGGAAGTTAAGCAGATATTTAACAACTATCAGAGATGTAGTGATCTGAAAACAAAACAGGACATTTTACATCAAACTCGATGTTGTTCAATAAATAAGTGAATGAGTGACACACCGTCCTTGCATATCACATCCTTCTGAGTCCAGACAGGCCACATCCCTGAGCCAGCAAAATATTGCTCTGAACCCTCACACTGTCTGTAATAAGTAAATACCATCACAGATCCCCAAAAGGTGACATGTTAATAACAGCTTAGACTAAAAATCAAAGTTTCAAGTGAAAGACCCATTAGTTAAACCTATAGATAGACATATTTTTCAGGCAAAAAGCTAGCATGTATCTGTGACTAGTCTTGAAAATCTACCAAATGACCAGGAAGCCTGGGAAATCTTGATAACCAAAGTACACCTTACACAGCCATGGTGAACCTTTTAGAGCATCCAGTGATAACAAAACCCCCCCTGTGGCACACACGTTGTAGGTCTTTCCACCACTGCCAGGACTTCATATTTCAGCCCACATATTTTTTATAGATTTTTATTAAAATTTATCCAAAATTACACAAACTTATAGGCCATTACACAAGCTTACAGACCACAATACATTGTGCTTTCACTTATGACAGTGAGCCATGTAAACAACCACATAGATGCAGCATTAAGTCACAACTACATAAAGTTACTGTAGTACACAGTGTACATGTCACTGTTTTGAGTTTGGGGTATTAGGTTCTTGTTTTTAAGATATCATTATTCCTCTGGATTCCCATTCCCCTCCCCCTTTGCCCTCTTCTTCTTCCCTTAGACCCTTTGCCTATTGGCTTAGATCTGACCCTTTGCCTTTTCGTATCCATTGTTTACCCTTTTCTTTTGTTTGCATTTTGCCTCACTCGAATGAGGGATACCCATACGGTATTCAAGCTTGTGAGTCTGGTTTATTTCACTCAACATTATATTTTCCAGGTCCATCCATTTTCCTCTAAATGACTCTAGGTTGTCATTCTTTACAGCTGAATAGTATTCCATTATGTATAGATACCATATTTTGTTTACTCAGTTATCTATTGATGGGTATACAGGTTGCATCCAGAATTCAGCTATTACAAATTGTGCTGCTATAGATATTGTTGTACAAGTATCTCTGTAGTATGATGTCTTTGCTCTTTGGGGAAGATACCTAGTAGGGGAATGGCTGGGTCATATGAATTTCTACTTTCAGGCTTTTGAGAAATCTCCAGACTGATTTCCATAATGGTTGTACTAGTTTGCATTCCCACCAAAAGTGTAGGAGGGTTCCCTTTTCACCACAGCCCTGCCAGCATTTGTTATTGTTTGACTTCCTAATGATTGCCATTCTTTCTGGGGTAAGGTAGAATCTTAGAGTTGTTTTAATTTGCATTTCTCTATGAGCCGTAGATGTTGAACATTATTTCATATATTTGTTGGCCATTTGTATTCCTTCCACTGCGGAGTATCTGTCCATTTTTCTGGCCCATTTCTTGCACGGATCATTGATTTTAGGTAGTTTAATTTTTTGAGTTCTTCGTATATTCTAGATATTAGTCTTCTGTCTGAGGAGTAGCTAGCAAAGATTTTTTTTTCCCATTCTGTGATCAGCCCACATATTTAATGATCTGGAACTTTAAGAACTTTAAGATCATGTGTTCTTAAGTGAAAGAACAAAAACCAAGGAAGTAAGCTAAGAATTAAACTACACCCCCCCCTTACCGAAAGAAACATAGAAATATAGAAAGGACATTATAGCTACAGGTTTTCTGAGTTTCTAGACATCACATTTATGAGTAAGGGCAATATTAGTCAAGTTAGTGGATTTCATTTGAGTAGCAAATTAAGAAATAAATACTAGTTTCAAGGTTTCTCTTTCAGTCCTTATGTTTATTTGAATCGCTCAGTATTTTGGTATCTGCTTTTCAGTTAATATACCTCAGATCAGTTTTAAAACAGCTTAAGAATCCTCAGTAACTGGTGCTCTCACTCAGTTATTCTGAATGACTGTTTTCAAGAATAGAAAATTATTACACTCTAGATATGGAGACTATAATATCAGGATTAAAATGACTTTCCCTCAAAATACTTTCACATTAACCACAATCTGGATAAAAATACTTGTCTATTTGCAAGTCTTCACATAACCATCTAAATTACATTCATAGAAATATATATGTACTCATCTGTGTGTGTGTATATATGCACACACACATATGTTCTTTATATTCTTTTATACAAATGGATAGCTAAAAAGCAAAGGATCAACAATAAAATCAAGTGGTCTCTCACAGGACATAGAAAAAGAAAACTCAACTTTCAGAACCTGGAAATCAGACTGGCTGTAAAAGAATCACCTACTCTCATCCACTCAAGTAAAAAGCAGAAAATTCTCCCTTCACATCTATAAATAAATGACATGTAAACTTAGTCATGAATAAAGGAAAAAGAACAACTTTTTGTTCCATGAAGAAAGGGTAAGAGTAAAATATCATCAACATTAAATGGATTTTTTTCTTCTTTATAGATTTTACATTTTAAACACATATGTCATGACATTTTAATGTAGCAGTTCTGAAATGGAGAAAAAGCATATTGATTTTGTGCCCCAAAGAAAAATAAACAATAGCACTTTCAAAAAAAGCTTTGACTTGAGAGTTTTGTGAACCATATAAAGCACATTTACCCCCAAACTGAGTGATGTTGTTAATGACTGCACCTGGCCTGCTCACTCTTTCCATCTAAATATTCTGGTTTGATCCTACCAATGAAGTCACTACAATAACCTTACTGGAATACAATGTGTTGATGAAAAATTACCACAAATTTAGACTGACACAAAAAATACCACCAAATCCAGCATAAACCATACCAACGTGGACTGATAATGAAAGACCTACTGAGATCGCTCATGTATTTAACCATGAAATCTCTGATTTTCAGAAAAAATATTACTGAAGCTCAAAAAAATTTTAAATGGATATCCAAGTAACATATTCACTAAATATTTTTTCTACCTTGAATTCTTTTCTTTTCCATGTTTGGCTTTGTTAGAAATAGACTGTCTATGACGACTTTAGTAAGCCTAAAACGAAATGTTAAGAAATTTTTTTTTAAATGCACAGTCTACCTTTGGCATTGGTGAGAGCTTTTAAATAATGATTTGAGTTATAAGACTATAAAGAAATTATTTCATTTCTCCTAGTTTGAAATAGCATTATTTGAAGATTCTTTCTATTGGTACATGTTGGATCTGAAGTCTAATGGACATAGAAAAAGTAAAATTATATCTGTGTACCTTTTATTTTTAAAAAAATCCTCTATAATACCTCTAAAATATATGTACACTGGAATCTCATTCAAATATTCTTCTTAGGCTCCATAATACAAGACTATTGTTTAGATGAAATGTTATTGTACTGATATTCTTTTGATAATTCTTATTGTAAATCCTTCTCAGTCTATCTTCTATTGTAGACATTTGGAGATATTTGTAAGATGAAATGAAGTATAAACCCACAGCATCCGCATAAACAAATTTGTAACCTAAAAAGATCCTTGATTCAACTTTCAATTTGAAAATGGAAAATTCCCATTTACCATGGGGGAAAAATGCAAACTTCTTTATTCATTTATTTCTATATTGCTCTCAGCTTTCACTTTAACAATGGAACTTTCCCTTTTACCATTTAAAAAATTACCAGTCTTAAAAAAAATTCCAAAATAACAGCCTCTTCACTTCCTGGAAAGCACTAGGAAGTCTAGACGGCCAGCTCCCACAAGACCTAGGCAGAGAAGAGCCAGATAGAGGGACAGGAACTCCACCATGTGAAAGTGTTTCCATCACCCTGCATCACTCTTTCAGATTATCCTTCAACTTAGAGTCTCGGGTTCTGTGTACAGTGCTGTAAGGGCTGGAAGCGAGCGTGACAAGCCTGCCTGCCTCGCCAATGCCGTTCTCTGCTTGGACTCCAACCACTTTCACCGGGCATGTGAAGTGGTTATGAACAACCATTTCAAAACAGATACTGTGCCATAATCTGATGCCACTGTGCCTTCCAAGATGCTATGTTTTCGTTCTCATTTGTAACAAGACTATTTGGGAAAGCTCATGTGGTGATGTGGAAATTCTTATTATAGGATACTTCATAGTTTAGGATCCAAGACAAGAATAAATTACTTCAGCTGTCATTAGAGCTATCCACAATTATTTTTAAGCCATGGCCTTTTTGCAAACAAACTAATTGGCTCAAATTTGTTAGTCTCACACCCCTACTGAGGTTCATTTTGTATTTTGTGTTCAAATTTATGAACATCTCAGAAATATCAGTGCAAGTCTGGCATTCAACTTAGTCAAACTCATTTTCAGTACAGTCAAGTCTTCCCCAGAGATCAAGTAATTTAATATAAATTCTGTCTTTCAAGTTGGAGACTAACTGAACTTTGGCATTTTTCAGTGTAATATGTGTTTACATTAATAAAATAGAGGAGTAGCATTTTCTTCTTCCATGATTCAGACAATCGGAAAAGTAAGAATGAGCCCAAATTAGCTGTATTTGTCAATATTGTCATTATCACAAGATGGTCTGTTGGAACCGAACTAAATTTTTCCACATAAAACTAAGGAAAACGTGCAGTAAATATTGTATAATACGTGTGTGTGTGTCACTCTGCTCCCCTGAGAAGTCTGCAGAAATGAAGGAAGAAAAGAAGGAAGGGAAGGAAGGAAGGAAGGGAAGGAAGGAAGGAAGGAAGGAAAGAAAGGAAATAGGAATGGGGGAGGAAGGAAAGGAGGGAGGAAGGGAGGGAGGGGAGGAGGGAGAGTGGGAGGATTCTAGGAGGACTAAGAGACAGAGCAGGTATACAAAGAGGTCAGTAAGATTTTAGATGATGGAAACCAGATGAAAAGGAGGCAGCTAATTATCAAAACAAGAGAAACCTCAAAGCCTAAAAAAGAGAAAGCTGAAATCCCTGTAGGTGAGATGGCAACCTGCAGTTGTCAATTTGTAAACCAGAAACTAAGAACAATTCAGGAACTGGAAGCATCAGATATTTCAAAATGTGGGGATCACAGTAAAACTAAAACTAGGACCATTTTGACATAAGTTTAAAGGCACAACCAGACCTCCTAATTTTCTTGCCAACCGTAACTGCTGCCTTATTTACTTTTCTCATTCCTGGAACAAAATAGCTGGCACTCACAAGTAAAAGGAGGAAAGGTTTACTTCAGCTCACCATTCATAGAGGTTTCAGTCCATAGTCACCTGGCTCCAAGGCAGGGCAGCATGGTGGAGGGGAAAGAGTTTGTGACATGGCAGGCAGAAGTCTGCATCAGTAAACAGCGGCAGCAGGCTTCTTTCTGCCTCTTTATGTTCCAGCCAGGCTGCAAGCCTATTGATTGGTGCCATTCACACTCAGGGTGGGGCTTCCACTATCCAAAACTATACTAGACCAATTTAGTTATCACACACCCTTAATCCCAGCACCAAGCCCCACCTATGAGCTTCTGAGGCTTGGGGGCCCATCCAGATAGACCCACAATAACCATACACAAGACTACACTTCAGAACATTCAGAGGAACTGAAAACTTTAAACTCTGGAAAGGATTAAGGTATCACCAACAGCTGAGAACAGGATGACGTTTTAATAGTGAGACAAAGAACTCCTTGCACGTGCAACGCTATGATAACTCCCACACACTCTAATCTGGCCATGCTGAACAAGCCTGTAAAATGAGAATGCTTCTTGAAGGAAGAATCTAGCCCAAAGAAAATATGCAGATAGTGAAAACAGGACACTCCCAGCAAAACAGCTAAGTCTCTCAATCACTCTCCATGGATGTCCAAATATAAACAGATTCTGCCCATGTACCACCTTCTAGTTTTTAGTGGTTTAATCTTAACAAGAACAGATAGTCAAGAATAACCAAGTATTTCAGGAAAACCATCAAGATATGTGTTAGAATTAATGGAAAGAAAGAAATACAGGAAATATGAGTCAACTACAAAATGTGTTTATGTAATACTCACAGAAAAAGGAGGATATGGCCCTGTGAGAAAAGAACAGTTTACTACCAAAAAAAAAAAAAAAAAAACCCACAACTAGAGATAAAAGAGAGATTTTATGAATATGTAAGTGTGATAATTAAACCTCCCACTAAAGCACTGAGAGACAAAGCTGAGAAATATTTGAAAAAGTGATAGAAAATAAAAGAATTAAAAATAATCAATTAGGCAGTTGACCTAGGAAGTTCAACTGTTGACCAACAGAAATTTTTAAAAATAAAATTTGTCTAAACTGAAAGGCATACCTTACCAAGTTAGTTATTACAACTGATGAAAAACAACTTGTACTGAAGCACATAGCATAAGGTTTCAGAATTCTGGAGGTAAAGATATTATCCCAAAAGATTCCAAGAATTAAAATTATGTTTGGTATGAATTTAGAGAAAAAACTTCATACCACACAAAGAGGTACATTTAATACAGAAAAATGAAAAGATTTAAAATATTTGCTTATTTGTATGTGACTGTAAGAATCAATCTGGCTATTTCTATCTGTTTTGATGGGAAAATGCCTTTGGATGCCAGATCTGCAAATTTGAAAGACTCTTGTTGTTTTATTTTATCCTGTTTCAAAGTCAGGGAAATTCTTGACTAGGAAGAAACTAAGTAGTTCATAAAACTCACATGGCTTTATTCCCAAAGCCTCATGTTTCCTTTGGGTGGTGCTCCAAATTATTAGAAAAAACCATTGAACGTATACAACACAAATATGAAGAACAAGCTCGTACAACAATGCTAACAAGACCTCCCTAACTCTATATTCAAATAAAAATGTGCTCCCTAGAGATGAGAATAAAGCCATGTATATACTTGGGATACGGTTCAGTTTCTAAAAACCCTAAACACAATCAAGGCATCTACTTCATAAAAAGGCAATAAAGACTAATCAAAGTACTATTTCTCAAACTCTAGCAATTCTGCCTAGGGAGTAATTAGGGATGGATAAATTGCAGGTAGTACTTGTACTTGTATTCATATACATATTGGTATTATTTAACTCGCAAATCCCACTGTTCTTTTAAATGAAGGGAATTAACATACAGGTGAAATTCGGAAGCAAAGCCAGGATGGGCACTCAACCTCCTCATTATCAAGGCAAGAGAAAGACACAGACCCAGATCCAATTATTCCCTTTGTCCCGTCCAGTCTATGGCCAGGTCATCTGTCCAAATGTAGTAGATTCAGAAACAGAACTATATAACATGACGAAATGATAGTTTTTAAAGTTTTGATGGAATCAGAAGTTAACACAGAGTAAGATGTTTTAAAGGTTTTCTTTTTTTCTTTAAGGAATAAAATTCATTTTAGTTTAACTAAGCCCTAAGACTTTTTCCTGTGCCTTAGGGATGCTCTGATTTGTCTGAAGCCTGATTATTTAGTGTTTTTCTTTGACAATGGGGAAGTGTCTCCTTGGAAACACTCTCTCCAGGAAATGATCATTTTTGGTACTTGACTCGCACACTTCCATGTGTAGGAAACAGATAACTGGACAAGCAGTAATTTTCTTCCTGACAACTGAAGTTAGTTAAATCCATCTGCTAAATTATGAGCATTGCCTTCAATAGCTCCAAATGGGTAGATCTTAAATTTCTGTTCTAAGAAATCATGGTCAAACAAATGTCTAGCTGATCTTGAGGATTAAAAGTTTGGTCTCATGAAACACACATGTGTTTTTCAGTTTTGACACAGAAGCAGTGTGCAGAGTGGTTCCCTCACTTTTGAGTTGGCCGTCAGTTCTTACTTTGAGACATGGTGCCACCTCATGTGCCCAAGAAGTTCACTGTACGCATGTAATAGGACAGTGCTTTTAAAACCACTTACTCTTTTAATTAGCAGAGGTCTCAAGGTTTAGGGCTGACTCAAAATAGAGTCAGATTTTAAGATGGCAGAAATTCAGTCATTTCAATAGGACCCCTCTTAAAGTAAATGCTCAGTGGAATATTGTTTCTTATCAATATCTTAATCATCTGAAGTCTGTAGAAAGCCATAAATCTACAGTCATAATACTCTGTTTTTTTGTACAAGTCCTCCCTCTGTTAAAGGTAAGATATTAAGGCTATTTTTGTCCAACTGTCACCAGGCTGGTCTGAGGTTCCCTGAGACTGAAATAGGAACCTGTCTCGCCTCTTCAAAATAAGTTTGTAAGTTCGCTGACTCCCACTGTGGGAAAAGAATTTTCAGGATACATCAGTAAAAGAGACATGAGAAGGGCTGATAAGAACTTCTCGGACACACTCAAGAGTTGAATACAGGTGCTCAGAGAAAATGAGGTGCAGTATGAGCCGGAGTTGCGTACAGTTAAACAGGTGCCTTCAACATGGGTGATCTAGGATGTGTGCTGTCACAGTCCATCAGGCTAGTTGCAAGCCAGCTACATGGGTCTGAAGTTGAGATCTGTGGCCCAACAATGGTACTGCTCTTGAGGATGGAGGAAGCACAATTTACAGGTGAAAAAGACAGTTAAGAACCCAATTTACAGGCCTGCTCTGTCTTTAAGAACTTTAGGAAGCTTTTCAATTTCCTAGAAGGCAAAAATGGCCTGAGTAACTTTTGTGTCTTGAAGCTGCAGTTAAGTACAATTTTCAAATCTCAGTTCTCCTTTCTACCTAACTTTTATTTCTTCGGTCCTACCTCATAAAGACACATAGAAAGAAAACAAATTGATAGATTATCATTTTAATTTTTCATTTGCTTATCTAAGTCCCAAGATATTGTTTTTCCTATTATTATAGGCATCCAAGTTAGATAGAAATTAATATACAGTCAGGGAGGAACCGGGCCCTTGAGGAAGTCAGCACAAAAAATAGATTTCAGAATTGTGGCTGGAGGGCTGGGGATTTAGCTCAGCGGTTAGGGTGCTTGCCTAGCAAGCACAAGGCCCTGAGTTTGGGAAAAAAAAAAAAAAAAAAGAACTGTGGCTGGAGGTGAATCTGAAGAGAGTCAGGACTCAGAATGGAGAAGCAACACCCAGGCCTGTTGTCTCTCTGGAGAGAAACAGTAACTTGAAGTTGTACTGTAACTAGCACCACCTGACCCGTGGACACAAACAGGTGTCAGACACATAGGTGGGGGAACAGAACAGCCAGATCCATGCACCCCTCTTTTTCCAAGAATTCCTTTGTTCTTTCTATGTATCCTATTGAATCAACAGTAGCTAAGTGGCTATACCTGTAATGCTGTAGGTCGACTGTAGTTTGACCTATGTTGTACCCACATTTTTACTTTGCTGTATAAAATTACCCCTGACTGAGGGCCTCGGAAGCCACCCTCCTAGAAGTTCAGGAGTTATTCTTCTTCCCCTTATTTCCAATAAAACTCTCCTAACTTCCTCCTTTGGTTCTCACCTTTATTCCACAATGCTGCGAGACCACGAACTCAGCACATTTGACATCTAATAGGTTGGGAGTTATATTTTTCCTATATCGCTACTGGCAACAATTTAAGTGGCAGGACTGAGGTCAGATCTTAGCAATTCCAACTCTACTGTGTAAAAGCTCACAGTTATATAAATTGCTTGAGAGTATGTGCTTAGACATAAACTTCCCCCTTACTTCTTTCTCTCATCCTTTCCTTCCATTCTTTTTTCTTGGCTGTCAATAAATAGTGCCTACAGCCAGGGGAGGGAAAAGAATAATGCTCATTACGTTACACAAGTGGCCAACTTCCCACCTGCCCACATTAAAAGATTCTTGTCTTTTGGGTTACTAATGGAAGAAACCACAATAGTAACGTGTGACTTGCTCTGGGGCAACAATATTTTACAATCTGCCAATTGATTGAAGCTGCACAGTTGCCTTAAATTTGAATAGTGAAAAGGGAAAGAAGAGAGGATTTTATGACAGGCCAAAAGAAAAGGTGTGAGTAGTAGCCTGAAGCGAGACCAAGGGCACATCCCTCAAGAGAGTGAGAAATTACCCTCACAATTCCAGAACTGTTAGAATTTAATATAGCTTTTGGTTATTTTATACTATACTAAAATATAGGTTTCAGAAGATTTCCCATCTATCCGTAAAAATGTATGATATTGTTTAACAAATCAGTCTTTCATATAAATCCAACTAACTTTTTGGGTTATTAACTGTAAAAAAAAAAAAAAAAAAAAAACTTATAGACTTTCAGATCCAGAACATACCAGAATTTCCTAAATTTATTATTTCAGAGAATTATTTCTGGATGTGTTTCTCCAAAGAAAAGATTTGACTACTGACAAACAATTTCAGGAATCAGTTGGTCAAATAAACTTCAATAACTTTGCTATATTTTCTCCTCTTTTTTTAAACTGTAGAGCTTCTAGGAGCTTTTAATATGCTATGATATTATAAATGTCAATGATACTGGCCACCTTATTTTCTAAGCTTTTTTGACCTGAGAATTTCTAAGTAGTGCACTTATCAACCGGTTCTGGTAAACAATTAGAGAAAAATGTGAATGTAATCTAGATTACACAGTGTCCTGAAAGCCAAACACAGAAGTTGTTTTTCTCCAAACCAAAAAACGAATTAGCAATAGTACTAGGCGTGGATCTGATCCCTTTGATTTCTACGTCAGGATACTTCCAACCCACCACTATAAATATTAAATCACTAAGACCGCAGTTCACCAAAACTTCTGTCTGCAGATGATTCACTTGGTGAACAACAACTTTGACGAAATTTTGCTTCCATTGACCAACTCTACATCTGGTGAAAGACATGACAGTGGCCATCTTCTCCACACAAAGGCAAAAATGCAAACACAATCATATCATCTTCCCCGAAATTGTAAAACAAATTAAGTTTGTAAACAAATGTACCACCCTACTCCTAAAACAGCATGTAGTTTAATCTAGGAAAATTATCTGCTTCTAAATACGCTAAATCAAGTTATATGTCAAAAAGCTAGTATTTGCTGGTAGGAATGAAAATCTCCTAAATGAAATGTTAGAGACTTAATAATTAACTTCAGTGCCTTCGACCTACACTGGAAGAAATAGAGACCATCTTTTTTATCCATCATAAGAGTTTTATGAAAGTAAATTAAAAAAATAGGCTTAGAAGTACTTCAAAGCCATAAAATGATATACATATTATTTATAAGAACCATCATTCCGATTATGTTAGTTTTCAGAAACTACTTTTAGCAACTTAGTTTTGACAACTAATTTATTTCCTCTTCTACTATATTGTCTCAGGATGTTCAGGGCAGAGCTGTTACTAGTCAAAAAAAAAAAGAAATAAACTGTTAATAATTTTATACCACTCACTCCCACAAAAAGAAAATAAGTATCTTTGTGTATGTGTGTGTGTGTGTGTGTGTGTGATTGTGTGTGATCATGACTGCTAATCATGATGTGTTGACTCAAATAGATTAGTAAAGCAGAGTCTGGCTGTGGCCGCGGGATGCAGGCCAGCATACTGAGTGAGGAAGATTCAGCCACACTGTGGGTGGCACCAACCGATAGGCTCATAGTCCAGATGGACTAACAGGGCAGAGCAGGAAGTCTGCCCATTTTC
Source organism: Hystrix cristata (assembly GCA_004026905.1). Taxonomy (NCBI): domain Eukaryota; kingdom Metazoa; phylum Chordata; class Mammalia; order Rodentia; family Hystricidae; genus Hystrix; species Hystrix cristata. Next base: position 47,991 of record PVJO010008572.1, on the reverse strand, counting down.
AAAAGCTCTGGTCAGGTTGGGCAGTTTTGCCCTTTGCAGTCATCGACTTTGGACCCGTCTCGGGAACTCCAGTTTCTTAAACCTTCAAGCCACTCGCAACAGTGACCATCCAGGGAGATTCCAGGCCTTCAGCCTTGGACCGCTGCTGTATCTCTGATGCCTCTTGTTCTGTAGTTTCTATCTGAGCAGCTGCTGGCTCCCTGGCTCTTCTCCGAGCCCGGAGCCTTGAAGCCTAACTAATAAATCCCTTGCATAACTACACATGTCTTTTCTATCAATTCTGTTCTTCTAGAGAACCCTGAACAATACGGTAGCGGTCCTACTATTGAAGCCCAAGGACTCTGCATACCGGCCAAGCGCTCCACCACCGCGCTGCATTCCCAGCCCCAGCACCAGCAGGGGGACAAAAAAGTCTTCAAAATACAGAAATTTAAGCTAACACATCATTATTTTTCAAACATTGTACCATTCCAGTAGAATGCATAAACATAAGGCAATACATAGTTAAAAATTTGCAGTATTCTGGGAAGCTGGGTAAAAACGATCTGCAAATTCAAGTCCAGCCTGGGAAATTTAACAACTTAATATGACCCCGTCTCAAAATAAAAGATTAAAATAAAAAAGTCCAGGCTGTTGCTTAGTGAAAGGCCCTGGGTTTAATACCAAGAACCAAGAAAAAAAATCCAATTTAGAATGTTTTAGAAATAAGCAACTTGAAAATAGTCACAGAGGAATCATTCTGTTATTTCTTAGGACAATCATTCCAAGAATGTCTCCAGTAATTCATTCGATAAACCGTGTACTCTGAATGTATCAGAAATTACTTTTCCTCCAAGGGGTACATTGGTAACAAGTCAAGAAAGGTTCTTTTTCTCATGAAATGTGCATTCCCATGAATAAAAGGAACAATAAACAAGTAAAAATACACTATTGCAACAAAGCTCTTTGAAGAAAATGTAACAGACTAAGAAGGCAGGGAAGAAAGAGAGGGCCCCATAAGAAGGAAAATACTTCAATAAGCTGAGCAGAGAAGGACCATCTGGGGAAGCAACTCATACACATTGGCACCCGAAGGCAAGAAAAACCCCAGACACAGACTGAAAGAAAGAAGTATAGTTGGGTGGTGACAACTCAGTTTACTCTCATATATGAAACCCTACTAAAGTTCCACGAGGAGAGTAAGGGAGGGTCTTGGAGGAGAGACAGGAATGGAAGGGGATGGGCCCTGTGACACTAAATTTGCAGCTAGAGCACCGAGTACAGTGCAGGCCACCATCCCTGATTCCACGCACAAGAAGGGCGGTACAAGAGGCGTGGTGGACAGATGACAGCTCACAGAGGGGAAAGAGGTAAAAGGAGACTAACATGGGCACACATGTGTGCACACACGCACACACATATTTAACTCAGCCCAGCAGCTAGAGGTTTGCAGGAAAACAAAGCCCGAGGAGAATAAATACAATTTTGCAAACACGAAGAACAGCAGCTGTAGAGAGACAAAATATCTCCAGCTCACTGTGGTGATGCAAGGGGAGGGTGAGAACAGAAGAAAGAGGACAGGATCTTCATCCCTGAGGCTGCTACAATAAAGACACCATGTTTAAACAACAGAAACTCATTTTCTCACACTTTGGAAAACTCAAAATCCAAGATCAGGGACAAGCATGGTGAGTTTCCGGGAAGAGCCATCTTCCCGACTGGAGGTAGCAATCTCTGTTTTTCATAACAGCACACAGGGGTGGGTGTGAGAGGGAGCGAGTCACCACCCTGGTGAAAATTATGTTTTATTTAGAAAGACTGAACCAAACAAGCATCTGTCTCCATTTATATACACACTAGCAAGGTACACATCTTACATGTCTTTTTATTTAGCCTTTGTGCACCCTTCACTTCTAGCCAGTCTTCAACACAGCAGCTCCTGTTTGACATAAGATAGGTGCCAAATAAACACTGGCATATTTTCAGTGCAGTGTGAAGTCCAAGGACTTTGGAATCTTACGGATCTGACACTTTCTCTGGGACCCATCACAAATGAATATTGGCCTTTCTGAGGAAAACTCAGGAGTAAAATACCTTCTTTCCCTTCCACCGATCTACCCTATCATTCCTTCCCATGCAAAATCCAGAATTTCAGATGTTGGTACAAATTATTCAAGTTTGAGGACATTGTTCAGCCCTGATTTACTAGGAGGAGAAATTTATAACTGACTGTGTTAATTTGTTTAAATTGCCATAACAAAACATCACAGAGATGGTCACTTAACAACAGAAACCAGTTTCGTCGCAGTTCTGGAATCTCAAGTCCAAAATGGAAGAGCTGTCGGGGTGTTTGTTGCGGTGGGTGGACGGCCCTGTCTCCCTCGTACCCAGGGTGCCTTGGAGGCCTCTTCTTCCCCTCCCAAACACCGTCAGATTAAGGCCGTCCGCGCAGGAGCTCATCTCCCTGAGAAGCGCCTCCAACACACCGATCCAACTCAAGAATCCCACACAAGAGACGGGGAGCTGCGCGATTCGGCCTGGAACAAAGACAAAAGCGAGGGGGATTTTTTTTCTTCTTAATAGCATACTATTAAGATGGTATTTTGTCTTCTCACATGTTCTTAGTAAATAAATAAATTTTTTAAAAAACATACTATTTTCTTTTTGGGGGGGTTCCAATCTTCTCTTTATTTTTTTTTAATTTTATTTTAATGGTACATTTTAGATGTACATATTGATCACATTCATCATAGGGGATTTGTACCTGTACATGATATATCTTGTTGCTTCTTTTTTTCCCATTCCCCTCCCCCCACCCCTCCTCCCTCCCTATTTACAAAAGACTATTTTCATAATAGTATTGATTAGCTACTGTCACAAGGCTGTAGTGTAGTGTATTGACACAATGGCTCAAAAAAACAAGCCTTTATCTCCCAGATCTACGAGTACTGATACTGAGTCAGACAAGGCTCCTGGAGGTGCCCCAATGTCACGCTGGTGAGCTCTCACACCTGAGGGCATCCTGTGTGATATGCTAAGGGGGGCAGCAATGAGTCTGCTCTGCTCTGCGAATCTTCTCACTGGAACCAGCAGACCAGCATGTAAGGCCCGTTTTATTCAAGAGAGTATGGCTAACTGGGTGTGGTGGCACACGGCTTGGGAGGCTGAGGCAGGAGGACTTCCATAAATTCAAGGATAGTCTCGGCTACATGGTGAGCTCAAGGTCAGCCTGAAGTACATAGTGAGACCCTGTCTCAGAGAAAGAGAGACAGAGACAGAGACAGAGACATAGAAAGACAGAGAGAGAGAGAGAGAGAGAGAGAGAGAGAGAGAGAGAGAGAGAGAAAGCCTAATCATACACAGGAGCTTTGATTCAGCCAAATCTATCGACATCTTATTGGCCAAACAAGTTACTTGGCTGCACCCAGAGTCCAGATAAAGGACTGCACTGCACCCATGGAGGTGAGAAAAAAAGATAAGTAAAAGAGTAAACATTTAGGTGCATTTAGTCTATCATTTTTATATGCAATGTTTTTACCACCCTCAAATGTTGAGATGTAAGATACTGGTGTGCTCTACGGTATAGAAATGAACCAAAGAGGACACTAAGTATACTTTCCAAATCATTCCCCAGTCCCTTCTGACCTTCCTTTAATATGATCCTGTGAAATGGGTCATCATGCCCTTTGCTCTCAAGAGAGTGAGCCACCTCCAGCGAATGAAGATACTTGCTAACACTATTTCTCATTTGGAAAGAATGAACTAAAGGATTAATGCAAAGTGAATAACCTCTGGAGCTCTCCCGCACAACACTGCTCAGAGTTAACAATGTTATATTGCACAGTAATACCTCAATTTGCGAATGCTTTTGGTTTGCATACTGAAGCCTTTGACAAAATTTTGTTTTGGAAACGCTGCATCAGATGATGAACATGACCACACCCATCTTTCCACATGAACACGAGCATGGCCATCTTTTCCCGCATCTTGGAAAGAATCAAGTTCATGAACAAATGTGCTACTGTATTTGGTGTGAAGATCTCATACTAAGTGTTCTACCCACAGTAAAATAAAGATTATTTCTAAGAAAAAAAGGAATCAATGAGATGACATGTGACACTTAAGCACAGTGACTGCCAGAAAGCAAATGCTCATGAAAGTTTTCCTCATCCTTTTTTATCTGCCCTGTATTAGTCAGCTTTCTCACTGCTGGGGAATGACAACCAGCACCCACAACTTACAGGAGAAGGACTTTAACTGGCTCACGGTCCCAGTTCATGATTGGCTGGCTCAAGGCAGAAACATCATGGGGGAAGGATGTGGAAGAGCAAAGTCGCTCACTTCATGGCAGTGGGAAAGCAGAGCAGAGAAAGAAGCCCAAAGAGGAAGGGGCGAGGGACCAAAGGCAGACCCCAAAAGCCACACCTCCACGGTCCCCCCAGACCCACCCAGAAATCCTCTTCACCAGGCCCCAGTGCGGATCCCAAAGCCAGGCAGGTTGACACTCTGCTTTAACTGCCACACGGCCCTTACGCAAGTGCAGCTCATGTTGGCTCACACACAGCACCACTTCCTTTTAATGCCTTCATTATCAACACTTCAAGTTGTAAACTTTTTTCAGATTTTACAGATAAATACCTCTAAAAAAGAGGTGAACTGTGCTGATAATTTGATTTCCTTTTTAGTGCCTAGGAAGGCAAATACTCTTAATTGAGTTTGCCTAACTTTATTATGAAATAATAATTATTATTATGACCTTTATTGTGAAACCAGTACCTTATGAGATCACTCCTGATATAAGAAAGCTAAAGTGCAGTTTGTTTAATCTAACATATGCTGTAGATTTGTAACGTGCACAAGGGATATGTCAAAAGACCTTTGCAAATTCCCACATGCGTAAATGTCACCATAGCATATAATTTCCCACATAAATCTGTTGAGTGTAATGATGCATCTAAATAACCCTTTCAGATCTCTAATGAAGGTTTCTGCATACCTGGTGACGAGCTGAGAAAACTGAGCCACAGTGACACCGAGAAACCCGGAGGGGTGGATGAGGCTCACTCAGGGTTTTCACTCCCATGGGCCTCAAAGATTCACGCTCCAAACAGCCTCGACACCCAAGTACTCCAAGCTGTGAACTTTCCAGACTTATTGTGAATCAGGAAGACTATGAATATTAAATCTATGAATGGTAACCATAAGATAGAATTCTGAAGAGCACTGGGAAGTGATAGATACCTGCTAGAAAAGGCGATGAAACAAAACGGATAAACCTCCCTCTATGTCACAAATGAAAGATTGCACATGTTGGGCACAGTCTTTACATGAGCAGGTAAGATGTGCAACAATTGAGAACAAGCAGGAGCCAATAAGCCTGAGCAACAAGCTCTGGATAAGAAATAAAAATCCCTGTGCTCCCATTATGCAATGAACATCCATTAGCATATAACCTTCCACTTACAAGCACACATGGGAAAACTGCCAATAGGACACTATATGCTGAAGATGATTAAATCAGCACTACAGAGAGAAAAGCACAAAAAGAAACCATCCAAACAATTTAATTACGAGCACCGCATTTACTGGAAGACAGAGATTTGAAATCTCTTATCACCATCAGCTACTTGTAAGATGAAATTTCAGACTAGGAGGGGAAAGACAGTCATCTTAATAGAAGATAAGCATATTTACTCATATCCATTTTACAGATAGAAAGCCTTGTTGTTCATGATTATGTCATTTACTCAAAGTTGCACAGCAGTTAAGGCAGAGAGGTAAGATTTGAATTCTGACTGAGGCCTATAGCCAATTTCAGCACCATAGCAAACTTACGCTAGAAGACTCAGACTCTGAAACCAAATCAATTTATTTTGAGTTGTTCTTATTGGTTCCAGGTACCTTTTTCACCACCTATAAAATGGGGAATGATAAGATTTATTTTATCAGACTGTTGTGATAGCCAAATGTCATGATTTGTATTCAGAACATAGAATAGAGGCTGTTCAGTAGAAAGCATTCAATAAATCCAACCACTATCACCATCATCGCCATCAAACACTGCTATATAATAGGATCTCGGGTTTTCCTGAACCCCGACAATAAAGTAGGAGGACATTTGTGATAGAAGGCTGTTGACTGGTAATGAAGAACGTCTGGTTTCTCCAACTTTCGCTAAGCTTACTGTGTGGCTTACATGAGACTGAGCACAAAAGCTATAAAGCACAGCATGTGGAACAAATACTTCGAAAATATTTGTTCAGATTAGGAGCTCTAGTAACTCTTATTTTATTAAAAAGAAATTTGACTTGTCACAGTTACTTTCATTCCTAAACAATGACTCATTGGTTCTGTTATTTAGCTTTGTTAAAATATATCACTAACTATGTTCTTTCAGAAAAATATAAATTATGTATTCACAAAATAATAATTCTCACTAGAGAGTATAATTTAGTGTATTTTAATGTGAAAATTTTAAAATATGGAAGCTGATGGTGTATTTAGCAAAATTTTTAAGAAATGTAACTAGCTTTTTCCTACCCGAACCTACCACGTGTACCTTTTAATATTTCTCTACCACATTTTAGTATTTCTTCTCCTTAGGATCCAGTTGATAGGTGGAAACTCTAGATGAACTCAACTGGAATATCATAGAACAGAGAATTTAACAACATCTTTAAGGACTGCCTGTAAGAAAACTTTTAAAATAATATCTTGTAATTGAGAGACTATTGTATTAATTAGTGATGGATGCAAAACAAAGACAGGATCTCAGTCACAAGGGCCATGTGGCGCTGACTCTCACAGAATTGAAGGCCGATCAGCCAAGGAAGCACTTCAGGCTTTGGCAGCTGAGGAGGCTCTGCATTCTCACGCAGGTCCCAGCTTGGCGGGGTTGATTCCACGACACACATGCTCCTTCTGGAAGTGAGGGCCAGTGCAGAACCTCACATGGAAGATTCTTCTCATGGGCAAGCAAATCATATAAGGTCTCAGCTCAGGACTGAGTTCCTGTTACTGCTGCCCTCGTCTATTGGCCAAAGAAGCTGACCATGAAAGAGCAGGAAACATATATCACTCAGGATGAACCATAGGAGGATGTGGATAGAAGTGTGTCAAGTTGGATCCATAATTCAGACTGCCAAACACCTCATCTGAGAAGAGACAAGCTGACAACAGCAACTTTCTGAATAATATGATGGCTCTATCTTCGGTCCTTGATTTCATCATCTTTTGTAATCTTTCCCTTCACCCTACTTCAACCATATACTGCCATCTTCACATCTTTTATTTCAAGCAACTCTTTCAAACTATGGTTTTCTTTCTTTAGGTTCATCTATTCAGATCAGATAGTAATTCTATTATTAATGAAATATCAAAGATTCCATATTATTATTAAATAAATAATAAAGTCACTAATAGCTATTGACTACTCTGTGTAGGTACTGAATTGAGTGCTGTTTACATATATTGTCACATAATCCCCAATTTTTCACCATTATTTAACCCATTATCCTCCTGACTCCTCTTACTGTACTTGAATGTTTTCACATTTCCAGTGGGAAAAACACCCTGGACTTTGGCAGTTTCACACTGAAACTTGATCTGAAATCTCAACTGACCCACAACACTATCTTTCAGTTCTAAACTATCAAACTCTTGTATATCTAAAATGCCTGTTTCATCAACATCTTAGTGTCAGTGAAATATTGTCTTCTTTTGTCAATTTTAGGACCTTTTAAACAAATTTTTAAATCTCTTAAATTTTACAACTGAAATCAGCCAATATAGTGAACTATGCTAACACATACGTATATTAGGTCCAAAGAACCTGATTATCAAAAATTACAGAAAAAAATGCCAATAGTTTGAAAGAAAATCCCAGAATCAATAGCAAGCCATTTCTTTAACTCCTGTACATCAACCCATTATAATGTAGGGTGAAACAAGTTGTAAATCAGACCTATTTTAGCAACTTCCCCAAGGTACTAGTCAAAAATAGTCTAGATCTACAAAATTTCCTAGTGAATTTAAGAACACAGGTTTGATTTCTTTTGACTTTTTTGCTTTGATTTGTTTTATTTTATTTTAATTATTTTTCAGTGTTGAATCACCGACCCACAAGATCGCACAGATGACAATACTTTAAGGAAAAATCACAAATGTCAGTAGCAAGAAATGGTTTAAAAGCCTGAGATTCTGAATGTGAAATGGTCTTCATAGTCAGCTTGATTGGGTTGGGAGCCACCCATGTGGGATTAGTAAAACACATTTCTGGGTGTGTCTGGTGAGTCATGGAGGTGTGATTCTGGATACTATTTAGCAAGATGCCTTCTTCTCTGGCACCATTTCCCAGCTCTGCTGACATGAACTAAAGCAGTTGACATAAACTAAAGCAGTTTGCTCTCCCACACCTTTCTACCATAATGATTCTGCTGCCTTGCAGACAGCCTACCATGGACTGAATCACCTGAAACCATGAGGTAAATTAAATCTCTCCTTTAAATTGTTAATGTTGAATATTGTGTACCAGCAATGAAAAAGCTGCCTGATACATGAAGTTTTAACACTTGACCTATTGACTTTATCTATTTAATTTGCTTACTAGATTGTTAGATAAAAATATCTAAATCAAAAGTAAATTTTCAATATATCTAAAATGAGTTGGAAAATATCATCAAAATTTAATTAGCAGTAATTTTTGTTTATATGCTACAGCACTATCAATTATGTCATGAATTTTAAAGAAGGAAAACTTCATTATTGAAGAAATTTTCCTACATTTCAATATGTTGCGACTGCACAAAATGTAGGTGGTAGACAAAATAGTGGCTTTTGGCGATACCTGTGTTCCATTCCCTGGAACCTGTGACTATGTCACCTTACGTAGTAAAAAAGACTTTCCAGGTATGGTTAAGTTTGGGGATTTGAGACAAAAGATTTATTCTATGTTATTGGGGTGGTCCAAACACTGAAATGCTGGCTTTGTAAACAGGAAGAAGCCAGGTACTGAGGAATGCAGGAGGCCTTCAGAAGGAAAACAGTTTGCCCACATATCGATGTCAGGATTTCTGTTCTTTACAAATGTGTGGAAATAAATTTATAGTTTCTCTTTTATTTTAATGTAATACAAATAGATTTAATAAAGAAAACATTAAAAAGCACTCTTCTTGCTTATATGAAAAAACAAAACAAAAAGTTTAACAAAGTAATTAGAGAATAGCAATAGTTAATACACCGTACTGTAATCTCATAAGAATGGTCAAAATGTTACTCAGAGTACATCTCATAGACAAAAAAAGTTCTCTCTGACAAAGAAGAAACAAACAGATAAAACCTCCAAAACTTTCTCTTCAATGACCGAAGAGAAAATAGTAGTTTAAATACAACAAAGCAGCATATATATTAAAATATTTTTGAAAAAACAGAATAGGTAATTTAATGAATCTTAATACCATAAATTGGTGGTTAGTTTTTACAATAGCGGTAGGGAACTGATAAAAAGTACATATGCTCAAAAGTGTTTGACAAACTAGTTTGGATAGAGAGTATCTTCAGTGTATCATGGTATGGTATTCTGCAGAATGATCATCCAGAAACACGGCTTTGGTGTGGCCCAGATGCTCCGTCCGGTGGTTAAGAGCCCAACGGTGGGAGCCAGACCGTGTGCCTCCAATCCCTGGCTCTGCGGCTTCTGAAATGATCACCAGATGATTTGCTTACACTCTCAGAGCTGCTTCAGATTCTTTACCTGTAAACTGAAGATGATGGTGTTCTGTCACCTGAGAAGTGTTATGGAAATGAGGAGTTGATGTGCATTTAAACAGCAGTTACTACATGGTATTTGCTTACAAAAGATAATGGCATCCAGAAAGACTACTGAGAAATTAGATGAAAAGAACTTTGCATACAGCTGTGCTCTCAATAGTAGATAAATATTTAAGTCAAAACTGCTTTGAGAGTCTAATGGACTCAGAGTGAAAGGATTTAGGTATTATTAGTTCTATACTAATTAGACACAATGAAGAATGATTTTAAAACCTTAATCCAAACCAGATTATTTGCTGATTTCATCAAAATCTCACTACCCATAGCCTGTAGGAGCTAACTTTCACCTTAAGAACATGCCCTACCTTTGCATACCCACGTTATCATTTTAAATGTAAACCTGTTATAACTACCTCTTCCCCCTTATCATTTCAGTTAATTAAAATTGGTCTTTGTCAGTCAATGTCATCACCTCATCTGCACTGTTATGTTCCCATCGTTTGTCATTTTAATACTTCCTTCTTCACAGAGTCAATAAATGTAATGAATACATTTCAGGCAGACTGCTACATATGAGAGGGAAAACTCTATTTGGCCCTTGGCTTGTTTTTAAATTTTAAACTTGATTGTAAAGTCTTTATTGAAAACAGAATTAAGAATTCTTTTCTCGAAATTACTAATTTTTCTGAAAGTTCAAACGCTATAAAATACAGTCGTGTGCCACATCGTGACATTCTGGTCATCGGCGGACTGCATATACATCATCAAGCAATGTCACAGCTGTCTTAGTTTCTGTATCTACATTCAATGAAGTTCATCCAGTGGAGAAAGCAAGTAATGGGATTTCTCAGACTGCACAGCCATCATTATGTTTCAAATACAGGGACACTCAGATCTAGGAAAAAACTATTCTAAAAAAGTGTTCTGTATTGACTTTGACGTACATAGGCTTCTCACATTCTCTTTTTTAAAAATAAATATGTTTGCATATATACTTTGAATATATAACATATATATACATACATAACATATATGTATGTAGCTCTATAACTAAATCTAATAATTACTTTTAATGAAAACATCTTTTATTCTAATAATATCAGGGAGCATAACATGAATACTTTGATATTGAAACATTTGCCAGTATTTTTTAACATACAAATAAACACTATTTGTTTGGTTTAAAATTGCTGGTTACAAAGGAGCAGAATATAGCTGGGTGTGGTGGCCCTGTAATTCCAGCACGTCAGGCAGCTGAGAAAGGGACTCACTGCAAGTCCAAGGCCAGCCTTGGCTGATAGTACAAGACCAGCCTGAACTACACAGTGAGACCTTGTCTCAAAATCAACAACAACAAAAACAAACAAGCGAACAAAGGAGCAAATAAAAATCTGTTCATAGTAAACAGAAAAAATGACCCTACAATGTATAAGAAATGGATCTGAAGATATGGCGCCTCTTAAATTCTCTATCAAAAATAAAATAGTAAGCTACCTTCTAGAAGACCAAGAATAATACCAACATGATCTATGAAGGCTACAGTTATGAAGGCTACTGTAATATTCGTATGCCCTAAGTATTTCTACTTTTTCCTCTAAAAACAGTTCTGTTTATTCCTGTAGTGCATTAGCTCTCCAGAGGAACAGAGCCCAAAGAAGCTACATAGTGGCATTTGCAGCTGGAGAACTGAGGATACTAGTAGCTTTTTCAGTCCAAGAGTCTGGAAATCTCAGTACAAGCGGCATGCTCAGCACAGCCACGGTCAAGCCTGCAGGCCCGGTGGCTCCCTGGAAAGATTTGGGTGTATGTTCACTTGCAAAAGCTCAGAATATTGATATACTGTATTTGTGGGTGGTGGAACCCACAAAAGCTTCCCTCTTTGCTTTTTATCCCATCCAGGGCCTACAGACTATTGGATGGCGCCACCTGCACCCAGGACAGGTCTCCCCCTCTGTTTGCTGACTCATACATTAATCATTTCTGGAACCACCCTCAGAGACACACCCAGAAGTGTCTTTACCATCTTTCCATAGCAATTTTCCAGAAGTGTGCTTTACCAATTTCCTGTGTGTATTTTAATTCAAACATGTGGACCACAAGGATTAGCCATTCCGCATAGTATCCTCAGCCATTCTGGGAGATATGTGTAATTTAAGGCTAGGTTACTGGGCAAAGGACACTTACAATCTTCCAGGTATTTTCATTCATTCATTGGATATTTCGTGTCTCAACTACTATGTGCCAAACACTTTGATGGACACTAGAAATGTAAAGATAAATGTGCTTCTACTATGAAGAAACCACATTCTGGGAAATAAAATGAACCACTTATGCAAAATGTTATAGTAGAAATTTGTGCTAAAATTACAGATACCAAAAGAAGAAATAACTAATGGTAGCAAGATGTCTGAGGTGTTAGAGAAGTGTTGTGTTAAGACAGAATTTTCGGGACACAAAGATTTCAGAGGATTGCTTGAGAGGATCTTCTTCAGTATGTCAACTTTTTCCTGTATCTCATGAGATCTCAACCCAGATTTTTAGCACTCTTTTCTAGCAGCTGTTGATCTTTGTAATCAAATAGAAGGGAAAAAGTAACCCAAGAAGCCAGACTGACATGTGCTGACAGAGGAGAGAAAGGAAAAAGGAAGAATTTGAGTAAGATTTTACTTTCCAGAGTTAGATCTAAGACACTTCTCTTTTCTGGACAAAAGAAAATCTAGGACCTCTGATTGCATTTCCATTTCCTAGTTTCAAGGACTCTGTAAAATGTATCTATAGTACTTGGAGAAAAGAAATACATTTCTTTAAATAAGAGAGGTACAGTATTTCTTCATGATCCTAACTGCAGAACCCTGATATTTAATTAGGGTGACAATAAGGTGAATTCATCAAATTCTTTACCTCTAGCATTTGTACATTTAACAAGATCTTTAATACAGTTTTCACAAAATATTACTTATAAAATTATTTATTGGTAATACAGGCCAGTATATGAAACTTCAGATAGAAAATAGCCTAAAAGGTGAAAGGCAAAAATAGAAATCCAATAGTACTTCAAGTTAGGGGATTATGTGAATGTGGTAGGTCATGATGCCTTATCCTGAGTTCAGTCATTATTGTAATCTCTACAGATAAACTCTGGAGAGCCTGTTGATAAAAAAAAAAATCATATATTTATATATGTATATATAAATTATGCCCGTATATAAAACATTTCCTAATATTTACACATTTTATATATGAATATATATTACATACATAAATTCCAACAACATGTGGCAAATATGAAAGAAAAAATGTTTACAACATAAACTGCAGTCCCCTCTCTGCGTCTCCTTTTACTGTCTTTCTTTCTCTCTCCCTCTCGCTCCCTCTCCTTTTTTTTTTTTCTTTACCCCTTTTGGAAACACACTGTTGAGCTGTTCAATGTATCGTCTAATGAGTGGTAAGAAATCCCGTAATTTGAGTTTGCTTATTTAAAGTCCAATTTTTGAGTTTTCTTTTGTAATCGTACTCGTTTTTCATAATAAAAGCATGTAATAAAATTATTGTCAATTTTTTTCTACATTTTAAAAACATGTTATGGTTGTGATGAAACCTGGATTAATAAAAGCATGATGATCTATTAAAACTGACCTTATTAAAAGTGACCTTAATAAGTGAGCCAAAGAAGAGCCATGAATGCAGCTGTCAAGGAAAAGAGTGGATGGGAAGTGGAATGCATGGTACTTTTGTGAATATTTAAAATCCTTCCCTTTAATGTCATAATAATAGAATTGAAATATCAGTAAATTGGTGCATTGAAACATCTGTTGAGCACTCACAAGTATAAGAAAGAGCTAGAAGGGGTACAATAAAATAACTTCAATATGGCAGACTTCAAAAACTTACCATTTTAAGGGAAATGTTGAACACTCTTAAATCTTTTATCAGCTAATTTCAACACAAGATCAAAAATAATAAGGGCCGTATGATGGTAATGATGGGCATATAGGCCAATGGCATGAAATAGAGAGCCCAAGAAGACACTAATGTGTACACATTAGTGTACTCTTTGACAAGAGTGTCAAAATTACATATGGACAGTGTTTAAATGCTGTGGGAAACTGGATATCTATGTGCAAAAAAATTAAACTAGATTGGAATTCAAAATGGATTAAAGATGTAAATATAAGACCTGAAACAATAAAACACTTAGAAGAAAAAATAGGAGAAAACCTTCATAATTTTGATATTGGCCATGATTTCTTAAATATAATACCAGAAGACACAGGCACCAAAATCAAAATAGACAAATGGGACTACATCAAACTAAACAGTTGCATTCAGCAAAGGAAATAATAGTGAAAAAGCAATATATACAATGAGAGAAAGTATATGCAAACTATACATCTGATAAGAGAATAATATCCAAAATATAAAAGGAACTCCTACAACTCAGTAGCCAAAAAAAAGTAAAAAATGGACAAGTATTTAAACATTTCTCCAAAAAAGACATACACATGACCAAGAGCTGCATGAAAATATGCTCAACACTACTAATTATCCGGGAAAAGCAAGTTGAAACATGTAGGAGACAGTACTTCACATCTGTTAGTATGGCCATTATCCAGAATGAAAAAAATAAAATAACAAGTATTATCAAAAATATGGAGCTATATGTTGGGTTTTTTAATATATATCATATACAGGTACAAATTAACTATGATTAGTGTGATTGTTATATATATATATCTAAAATGTACCAATAAATCTTCTTGGTTCAAAAAAAATGTGGAGAAAAGGAACCCTTGAATTTCTCAAAAATATATATATATTGGCACTGTATCCAGCATTCACATATTTAATTATTTACCTAAAAGAATTGAAATCAAGATCTAGAAGAGATGTTTGAGCTCCCACATTTGCCAAAGCATTGCTCACAAAGGCAAGAGGTAGAAACAAACTTCAGGTCCACCAATAAAGCAAATACGGTACATACTTACATGGGAATACTAACCAGCCTTGAGAATGAAGGACATCATGCCAGATGATACATGAATGAAACTTCAAAACATTGTTTTAAAAGGAAAAGCCCTGTCACAGAAGGACAAACACTGCATCATTCCTCTTACGGAGGAATCTAAACTAGTCAAGCTCATAGAAGCAGAAAGCAGAGTAATGGTTTCCAGGGGTGGAAAGGAGGAGAAATTAAGAATTCTTGTTCAGTTACTACAAAGTTTCAGTCATGAAAGGTGAAAAGTTTCAGTCATGAAAGGTGAAAAGTTCTAGGGATGTTGGGTAGGAAGATCAAGTTCAAGGCCAGTCTGGGCTACACAGTGAGTTCAAGGCCAGCCTGAACTACATAGCAAGACCCTTTCTCAAATAACAATGAAAAATTGCACTGTACACTTAAAATTTTGTTGAGCATAATTTCATGTGTTGCTTACAGGTATAGATAGATATGCATATGTGTATAGATGTAAATCTTACGTGTAGATACAGTGATCTATATAAATGGCATATAACTGATGACAGAACTTGGAAGTGGAAAAGATTATTGTAAGTCAAGGCTGTTCAACAAGGGTTCAGGTACAATGGATCCAAAGATACACAGGATTTATACATTTAGATATAACTTACAAGGCTGGGTGAGTACCAGCAATAGTAGGCAGGAAGGCAGCTTAGAATACTCAGGAAATAGTTCATCTGGACTTTCTCAGAGTGCACAAGAGGAGAAAGAGAAAGCAGGATTAGAATGACTGAGCTTGACCAGCAGATACTTTGCAAAGTTAAGCAGAACAGATTTCATGTTGCTCTATAATATGAAGAATTGAACACTTTGGGGCCTTTAATGAATATGAAATCACAAGAATAAATTTAAAACCCTCAGGATGTTATACTTATAGTTCAAAGAACATTGGCAATAGCAGGCTACATATGCCAAAAAAATACATGCATCCACATTTTTATATTTCTTGTGTTTTATAGTTTCCTTAAAGATATTAAGAATTATAGGTAACAAATATTACTGTGTGTTAGGATATAGAAAAATGTGAAAGGAGCATAAAATATTGCTTTTGCCTTAAACGACCTCTTTAGTTAAGAACACAAACCTAAATCATGGAAGCAATTAAAATATAGCCAAGTAATTTATATAAGGGTCAAATGAATATTTAGTTTCAGTGAAGGGAAAAGCCGAGGAGGGCAGGCTTCATCAAGAGAATCGGTGTGGATTAGTGGCTGCAGAAATATATTCTGGAATTGGAATAAATTGTGGTCAAATCCCTGCTGTGTAATTAATTGTGTGATGTGGGGTAAGTAATTAGTTGGGACATCTCCTTCTCTGCAAAATTGGGAAGACCATTTGAAATGTACCTACAGACCTAAAATTATACCAAGAAAACAGTAGGGAATGAGAGTTATTCCCTTCTGCCTTCTTTTCCTAAGGATAAAGCAGAAAAATCAGACAAAATGATAAAATGTACATGTTGAGCTCAAAATAATAAATGTAATTTAAAAAATTTTCGAAGACAGAAAAGCAAAATGATGTAAAAGATTACCTGTAACTCTTCTTCACAAAATAAACATACTTAAGATTTTGTTGTACTATATTCTTTTCTCAGAGAAAGAGATTGAGAACTAACTCATATTTATCACCTAATGACACATGTTCTGCTTTCTCATGAAGTCAGACATTTTGGGTTTGAATTATCTTTAATGGCTGTCCAATTGTCGGCAGCAAAAGGTCAACACACACTCACTTAACAAGTATTTACTGGTTCTCTCCCCTGTATTTGGGCCCAGTGTACTGTAAATAGAGCAGTTAACCAGACAGACAAAATTCTCAGCAAATGGCTTCCAATAGCTTGAATATAATAGCATACTTTATCATAATATGCTGCATAGCAAGAAATGACTTTTTACATAAAATTTTGAAAACATCTCTCTTTATTTCCCTGAAAACAGAAAAATAAAGTATAAATTTTTCAAAGACTCCTAAAACATATAATAAAGATGAGTTCTAGAAAAATCAAATAAATTACATTTTGATGAACATTATGTAAGAATGTCCAGTCAATTGATTGATGAATCAATTTAGTTATATAGAGAGAGATTCTATCATTATCATCATCATCATTCAAAAAATTTGAATTGCAAGTTCCACAAGTGTTCTGCAAGATGAGCAAACATTTCTAATAAATTTTAACTTGATAAATGAGCAATGTCTTGCAATATGAGTAGTATGCGATGCCGAATGTCACATGATCACAACTGAGCCAATGATTGTCTCTCTCACAGAGGGATTGTGAGTGACCATCTTCCACCAGCAAGAGATGATGGAGGAGACCTTGTTCACAGAGGGGGAGGAGAAAAAGGCAGAAGAAGCCCACACTTCATATGAGATTAGGAAGATGTGTAAAATGTGGGAAACAGTGCAAAATTTTATAGAAAAGTAGCACCTGAATAAGGATGCAACAGTACCAGTGATGAATCTGTTTAATGTGCAGTGTCACATTTCAGCAAAATCCTCAAAAAGAGGCAAAAGCAAGAGTCATTGGAGAGGTTCCTTGTTCAAGTGACATGAAAAGAAAGATTCCACTGAGCCAACAGATAGCAGTGATTCTATTAGAGATAGTAAAAGAAATCCTACACAATACTCTCCTCTCTCTGGTCTCTCTCACATTAGCCATGAAAGGTTTCAAAGGTAAATGCAGACTAATTTATTTTTCATTATATTTTGTATATTATTTATTATTTTGTAGTATATTACAGTATTGTAGTCATTTTATATGAATTTTTTGGTATATGTGTTGCTGAAGAGAGCACAGTATATGAATATTTTTGGGTTACAGAATGAATAATTTTCCCATTATTTCTTATCCGGAAATTCAGTTTGATATACAAGTGCTTTGCATTGCAAATGTGTTTCCAGAGTGAATTATGTTCACAATCCAAGGTTTTATTGTATCTAGATTTACATAATTATGTTGAATGTATCAATCATGTGACCCAGGTCAATGCCCTGACATCCAAGGTCTTGTCAACTATCATGTAACATAGTACTGTATCCCTTAGAGGATACATGAAATAGGTACTTTTCCCATTGCTGGAACAAAATACCCAACATACACAAGTAAAGTGATGAGAGGTTCCATTTGGCTCACGGATTTAGGGGGTTCAGTCCATGGTGAGCTGGCTCAAAAATGGAAACATCACACTGTGATGGTCATAGTGACCAGAGAGCAAAGCAGGGGAATAGCAGCAGAGAGGGGAGGACCAGGGACTAGATATAATACCAAGGTCAACCCTTCATGAACTATCCAAACACACCTAGATGTGTGCCTTGCTGATCCATGGGTGGCTTTCAACCCAATCAAGTTGACAGTCCAGCTGTTACAGGCATATTGTGATTCACAGACCAGGAAGTCACTGAGATAACAGCATAGAAGAATTTGGTATAAAGACTGACACTGAAAACAGAGAGAAATAATTAATGTTTCACTGTTAAAATTAAAGAGAAACATAGAAAAGAGACTGTGGGGCTATGAAAAGTTCATGCAGAAAACAAACCTATTTAGGAAGTAATACCTTTGAGCTATTAGGAACTGTGAGACAGAAAAATAGGTACAAAATGTGCTTGTACAAAGAATCGGATATGAGAAGAAAATTACAGATTTAGAAAGTAAACTAGAGATAGTGTGAGAGAACAGAAGCATCAAAAGAGAGGAACCAGCAGAAGAGCCTGAGATAATCTGATTGGTGGCAGGCCTGTGCCATGCATTCTTCTTGTTGGCTGGGCCACCAGGTAGAGATAACTGGAGTCCCAGTTGTAACACACTGCAGGAACGCAGCAGAATTCACAAAACAAGCCTAAGGAAGGATCTGGCAGTGACAGCTCTGGAAACACCATGAAATATGGAGCAAGAGGCTGTACAGAGGCAGACTGAAAAGAAAGATGGTTAGCTCCAGAGTTGAAGTGCTGCTGTGCCTGTCCCCAAAATAGGCCTCTGAAGCCGCCTGGATGATCCTGCTCCTTGCAACCCAAGGGAACTGAAACAATGCTTTGCCACTTTCCCCTAGATTATCTCATCTGAGATTAAAATAAAAAAAAAAAACCTCATAAAATGATCAGAGCACTTATTACTTTCTCTTTTGCTTTTATTTTGTTTGGCATATCTGACTCAGAGAGATTAAATAAATCATCTCTTTATATCTTCTGATTTTAAACCATCTCCATTCAGAGAAGTCCATTAACAAATTGTAAAGTAGAAGAAACCATATAAGCCAGAATGATCTCGCTTACACACATACACAGTAAAAATATCCAGTTCCTGCCATCAATAAAGTCACACTGTGATAGAAGAGACAAACAAGGAAACTGTGAGTTAATACATATATATATTTAACTGCAAATATATATGTGTGTGTGTATATATATATATAGAGAGAGAGAGAGAAAGAGGTTACTAATTACAAAAGAGAGAACTTGAACCCAAATTCCAGTGGACAGCAGTGAATATCCAATGCTACTCAATAGATAGCCAGAAACCATGGGAACAGAAGCCAAGAAAAAAAAAAAGAGCAACCAGTTAGTGAGGGTGTTATGAAGGGGACCTACAACAGTATCTGCCTCATCAAAGGAAGTCAATCAGTTTTGACTGAATAAAAA
The DNA here is from genome assembly GCA_004026905.1 of Hystrix cristata. Classification (NCBI taxonomy): domain Eukaryota; kingdom Metazoa; phylum Chordata; class Mammalia; order Rodentia; family Hystricidae; genus Hystrix; species Hystrix cristata. The sequence goes on along the minus strand of PVJO010008572.1, from coordinate 28,592 downwards.
AAGAGCTAATAATGACCCTAGAACTTACTCTTGGAGCACAAATAGATGTTAGCTGAGCAGATGAAGGGTTTATTTTAGGGTGATAAAAAGATTGTAGAAAATTTGAGAAGTTTTGAGCTATTTGACATAGTTGGGGAGTTGGGAGCATGTATTAGAATTTAAGCCTGACGCTCGGTCGGGTATTGAATCATGTAGGGTGTTCTATGTCATTTTGTCATATTTCGTACTTATTTGGGGGTTCCTGAAGAGTAAAGAAAGCACTTACACGATCACATTTGCATTTCAGAAATACGTGTTTGGGGGCTGCGTGGAGGACGGATTGGAGAAAGACAAAAATAGAGCAGGGAGATAGGAAAGGAGAGTCTTGCAGTGGCCAAGGAGCCACAGAAAGGCAAAGGAACGGTTGAGGTAAGACACAGACAGCTAAACTGAGAAGGAGGGCACAAGTCACAAAGAAATTCAGTAATTTACCAGTGCAGAATGCAATACAAATTGGATGCATACAGTGCCAGACAAAAGAGATGATGAATCTGCTTTGGGGCCATTTTCAGTATTTGGGGGTGCTATTAAACAAATGTTGAATTCAGAAATACAGTAGATTAAGAAAAAGCAGGGAAATAAAGGAAACTAGCAGAGAATTGTGTCAGCAGCAAAGAGAATTTGAAGACGAAGCAATGACCACAATGTCAAATGGAAAACTAAAGTCAAATAAAACAGGGACCAATGCGCATCAATGGGATTTGCCAGTCAGCCCGCTGGTGGCTGTGCAGCAGCTGCTTCCTTAGAACGGTGGAGACAGATGGCTGAAAGCAGCTGTGGAGGGAGAAGAATGGGTAACAAGGGTGGGAAAGTGAAAGCCCAGAGACTCCATCCTCACACCTGGTTAGTGCTATTGTGCAAAGGATAACCGTATGGAGAAAATATGAAGGAATCCAAGACTCAGTCAGTCATCCCAGGGTCATTTAGTTATAATAAGAGCAAAATCCACAGCATGCATTTAGAGGACTTCACTGGACGAAGTGCATCACGTGAGCGATATGAGTGATCCCTGCTAGACTACAAATTCCAAACACTCGAAACTGTGGCTGTCTTGTTCCTCAGTGTACTAAGAAACAGCACCCGGCAGTGGCAGTCATTTAATGCACAGTAGGTAACAACGTTCTCACCTCTATTTTTTGCTTAACATGCCAGTAGGATGAAATGCCACCCTCTTCAATGATGTCTCTTCCAATCTCTCTCTCTCTCACTCTCTCTCTCACTCTCTCAATTCCAATATGATCGAATATGTTAGGTACTGTTTCAAAGTTCAGTTTACACACACACACACACACACACACACACACACACACACACACACACATATACCTGACTAGAGCCAAGAATATTTATCATTTATGTTCTACCAGAGCAGGAGAACCTCTGCAGGTAATATAAGGGTTTATTTAAAGTTTTTATTTACTACGGGTTTGTCTCTGTCCGTTGTACATAGTGCTGGGTCTGAAAGAAATGGCCACCAGCCAAGAAGGGAATATGAGTGTGAAAAAGGAGAGGGTGAGGACAAACTGGAATCCCTGAGGACGAGGTTGAATCTACAAGGATAAACAGAGCAAGCCCATATCTGTCCATCAGTATAGATGGCCTTGGTCCCATCGCTTCACAAGCCCCCAGCCTGCAGGCCACGGACACAGTTTCTCCACAGGTCAGGCAAACTTCTCTAGAGAGCCATGAATGAATCTTCCCCAGGATTTGGCAAAGCCATAGGAAAGGTCCAGCGAAACAGGGAGGTGAGCCTACAGGTGCACCATGGTGTACAGGTGTCCCAACTGTGCCCAATAGCACACCAGCCTTCAGAGTGTGAAAGTGGCTCCTGCTTCTCTCCTACATTCCAAATCTCAATCAACTGTGTCTTGTGGTCAACCTCAACCCAAAACACAGAGGGAAAGAAATTATGGAAAAGTAGGTCCAGATTAGATAAGAAGTGGACACACAACAAAATCTCAACAGTCCACCCCTCATTAATGGGTAGCATACACAGCTCCTTTAACCATAATTTCCACATAAAAATATCAGAACTATACATTCATTGAACATCAAATCACCACCCCCTGTACAACCGAAAACATCTTGACCCTCCCTCTAGAAGAGGATGCGGAGTCACTCTGTTTGTGTTTGGATGATGTTCATCTGTCATTTAGCTCAGACACACTCCACTCTGACATCCTAAATTTAAACATAACTGTAGCTCTTATTGCCATCTATTATGATAGATCATAAGGGAATGGAAGGAAAGAAAAATGGTTGAAACATACATCGATATATTTATATCAAAATACTGAAGAACAGCTTTTGATTATTAGAGTCTTTATTTCTGCAACTGGGAACATGATAATAGCTGGCATTCATCCTGTCATTCCCTTTTTACCAAGTTTATGCATACTTTGCCCTTAACTGGGAATGTGCTAGATGGGATGACCCAATTTTCATTTCCGAAACATCAGTGCCATTAGTCTTTCAGTCTTTGTGGGATTATATTTGTTCCGTTGACTTTAATCACAGAAATTGAAAGTACTAAGCAAAGTCCTAGAGAATTTCCTGTGTTCCCAATCTCGTCTTTTACCTACTGTGAATAAGAAACCAATTTTCCTGTATAATCAGGATGAATCATTATAGCTGGCGCAGTAACTCTCTGATTTGCCTGTTGCCCTGCGGATACAGGATCCAACAGAGAGGAGATAGGAGGGCAGCTCCAGCTTCCAAGTTAGTGCAATCATGTCTCTACCCTGCTGGAAGCACTCATCTCTTGGAACCTAAGACCTATAGACCAGCTGGACCCAAAGTCAAGATGCAAAAAGGAAAAATCTCACTGTTACGTAATAAGCACTAATAGTGATAGAAGCCTCACCTTCCTACACCTTAATTCCTGCACCTCTGAATCCTGACTCTAGGAGAAACAACCTCACATACCGATGGCTGACTTCGAGTATATCCCATATTCTCAGGGCCACTATTGCAGCTTGCAAAGTATTGCACAAAGGACCAAAACCAAGTCTTCAAAATGCCACATAGGCCCTCAAACCCAGCACCTCAGAAACTATTTAAAAAATAGTTTCAAGTCCAGACAATAAACTGAACAATTGGTATAATTTTTTTTAAAAAAGGGATAATTCTGCTCATAATTAAAAATTGTTAAATGTTTTTTGGGTTTATTTGTTTGTTTGTTTTTGGTGCTGGAGATCAAACTCAGTACCTTATGCTTGCAAGGCAAACACTTTAACCACTGAGCTAAATCCCCAGCCCCAGTGTTTTTTTATTAGCACTTCAACCATTTTATATTAGAAATTTTACATGCAGAGCTGATAGAGTGGAGACTGGCTTTCTTTTGTCTCTTGGAGAAAATTTGCTCAGCTTTACAGTAAGCCTCACTTACATAATACATGCATTAACCTTTTGAAAAATGTCATTATGCATGCACGTTCCCACAGTGCCAGTAAGTACCGGATGTTACTCAAACCCACTCTATCATCCGTAATCATGTCAAACAAACTTCCGGCTTCTTTCATTCACCAATTAATTGTGTAAAAATAAAGCTCGGTGAAGCTTCTGAGAAGGGTACATCATGAGAGTTTGAAATAGAAAAATAGGAGCTTTTTTCCCTGCTGAACAAAATCCCAGAAAATGTGCCAGGTGATTCTCCCACAGATTATAGGGGTGGGCATGACTTCTTGTGTCTTTTGCCTCGGATTTCTCTGCTGGTTAGGGAACGTGCTAAATATTGATTAGCAGTTCCCTGTTTATTTCCTGTTCCACATGTCTTTTTTCATATTTTATTTAGAGTTCCTGTACCAATTTTCTAGTGTGCATTCGTAAAATGAATGAATGAATGACTGAATGAATGAATGATAAGGTTTTGTTTTAAAAATATAGACAATTTTGGGTACTAACAATGACATATTAGTAGCGATTGACATGTTGTCACTTCCTATTTTAAGCACTATTTTGTCTAAGTAGTCTACATTACCTCCCCCTTCTTCCCATGCTCTTTCGTTGGATCCAGCTCTTCTCTATACCACTAAATAACACAGCCCCCAAGTCTCTGCCTTTTCTTCTTTTCTCTTGCTCCCAGATTATCTCGTGCCTTGTGATTTTACACACTTTCAATACACTAATTCCCAAATTTGTACCATCCCAGGACTCTACCTTGAATTTTAGACTTACATGATTAACTACTAATTCACTATTCCCACTGAAATTTCATGTGTCAAAACTGAACTTTTAATTCCCACACACCCCTAAAACTCACTGATTATACAGTCTGTTAGTTTAGAAATTTCTCTATCCATCTATTCGATCAGACTAAATTCTTTCAGACCTTTTCTTTTCTTTCACATCTAAAGCATTAATCCTTCAGCAAATCCTATCCACAACTTTTCTCCCACTTTTCCCACAACCAACCTAATTTAAACCAGTATCTCATCTATCGCAAGACAATGGCTAATCTTTTGTCTCACATTCTAGTAAATACACAGCTTCCAGAATGTTTCTTTGTAAACATGGTGGATCCTCGGTCACTCGGGTCTCCAAATCTTCCAGTGGGAGTAATATTATTGCTGTTGTTTTTATGGCAAGACTCCTGGGCTAAAGGAATTCATAATGTGGGACAAAATGGGATATGAGTGAGATCAACATCAAAAATTACTGTGACAATAAATGGAGGAAATAAATGAGTCTAAGAAGGAAGAAGAAGTTGGGGAATTTTACAGAAGGCTGTCACTTAATTGAAAAATGGATAATAAAAGCTTAATAAAGTAGATCTAAAAGAGAAATACCATGTGCAATGGAATAAGCATTGGAGCAAATATAAACTGTGTATATTTGAGAAACTGTGAGCCATCTCTTAAAGGGTGAGCCTCTAAGTTTAAGACAGAAGATTAGTAAAGAGAGGATAAATGGATATTACACTATCATGTGGTTTGTGTGTCACACAAAGGAGTCTTTAGTCTTTATATGAAACTGTTCTAGTATTTAAATTTGTAGTAAGATGGTCATATTAGCAATTTTTAAGACTGTTTCTGGGTAGATGAATTATAAAACAGGTAGTTACTAAAAGCTACTGAAATAATGTTGATAAAAATTATAAGAAATTTGCCAAACAGAACTAATGAAAATAGGTACCACAGAGAGGTAAGAGATAAAGAGAAAATGGATAATTTAGGATGAGTCTCCATTTCCTAGCTTAATAAATTACAAATATTTTTGAAACTTGGGAAACTCTAAGAAGAGTAAGATGTAAACAAAAGTCAGTGTAGTCATCCCTCAAGACATGGGCTCCAAGATCCCTTAGAGATACCAAAATCTGAGGCTGCCCAAATCCCTTATACGAAATAGCTTAGTGCCTGCATATGATACAAGTTTAACTCCCATACACTTTAGATCATTTCTAGATTATTTAAAATATCTAAGACAATGGAAACACCTTGTAAATGGTTATTATACCTAATTGTTTGGGGAAATAATGACAAGGGGAAAATCTATATGCATACAATACAGGTGCACTATTTTTGTCTTTTTTTTCTGGGTTGGTTGAATCCAAGGATGCCAAACTTGCAGGCACAAGGGTCTACTTCTATGTGATGTCCGTTTTGAACATATTGCATTTAGTACCAGTACCCAGTACATAAGATTTCAACCATTTAAGGGGACTGTGGAATATCCCAGTGGAACATTCAATAAGATCAGACAGATCAGAAGAAAAATGAGCTATAAGTGCAAATTTGAAAACCACAAATGTATATGTGTCCATTAAAACCACACTTACATAAGTAGGTCTATAAAATTCAGAGGTCTTAAATGTATGAATCAATGAAATTCATCTTGCCCAGGGAGGATATAAACCACAAGAAAGGAATCATATCAAGATCCAAACTTTGCAAAACACCCACATTTGAGGTGAGATGGTAGGAGAGCTACCTAAGAAAACAGAAAGCAAAGTCAGGGAGTCAGGAGACCAATCAAGGGTGTGAAATCCTAAAGAAGGAAGGAAGGAAAGAAAACATGCAATGAATCAGCAAAGTCACTTCTATGAAAAAAACAAAGTTTGGCAGACAACACGTGACAGCTGATCAACTGATGGCCATCACACAACTACCCTACCCACCCCCCCATTCAGTAGTAGTTGATTATCATTACAGTTGAGATAAAACCAATGTTCTTTCCATTTATTGATGATATGTTTTCATACCACTGCAATTTCATGGTTAAGATGGCCCCTTGAATTAAAATAGAAGTTCCACAGCATAGCCATTTTCCTTTATCGTTGAAAGTCGTTGGCTCATAACACATAGATCAGTTGAGATCATGCCCATTTTCCTTTGTCAATATATTTATCCTGCAGCTCATCGAACATTTCCATTCTCAAACACTGATTTTAATAATCTTTAATTGGACATTATTTCAAAATTCTTTCATCTCTCCCATGGAAATGGCAGCACCTTTATGTTTTACTTTGCAACCCTCATCAAAAGGCTGGAACTCTATAGAAGCTTCATTGGCCACCGTCTGTGTCACGGCCTTTGCCCCTCCTTGCTTGCAGCTTACTCATTTTATACGCCAAACAGAAAGCACAAGATGAAAGTGAGCAAGATAAAAGAGGATAATAAAAGAAGTGAAGCTGAAAAAAAGGTGGCTTCCAGCACTCCTGTGAACAATAAGAGGACCTCATTCATAACAAGGAGACACCATGCTGGAAGCCTTCTTTCAGGAATATAATAAAGTGTGTAACCTTGGAAAGACAAGATGAAGTCAACCCGCTATTGAGAACAGTCATTTTCCTCCAACTCAGGTGTAGAAGACTTAAACTTTCTTTCTTTCAGTACTCACTGGTGAGATGACAACGTATGTTCTGAACCAATGCTGTTTCCACCAAAAAAGTAGACAGAGTTGCAATTTGAATAAAAAAGAGGAAAGCCAAGGAAGGACTGTGATTGTGAACTGGTTTAGATTAGAAGGATACTAAACTCCTTCAAAAATGTAAAAGCAGCACAGCAGCTTTCAATTACACCTAACCACATTGTCCTTGAACAGAACATCTGGCAACTTTCAGTTGCAAATTCCCAAAGGATTTCACACTTATTAAATTCTTATTAAAATTAATATCAGGCTACAAGGCATGGCATATTATAACATCCCTTTATCAGGAAAATGTTATCAAGCAAAATAATAAAACTTTCTACAGATAAAAAAAAACCCCAAGGCTAAATACTGTATACAGGAAATTAGTTGAATTTATCCTTGAAAAATGTTATTCCTTTCCACACCATATTGACGAGCTGATTATTTACTCATAAGGCAATATCATGGACATTAAAGATGAATATCTCTGTATGACTACAATAGATATTGCCACAAGTTCCAGATTTCAATTGCACCCATTCATATATTATTTTATTTAATAATTAAATGGATCAGGTGACTAAATATCATTTTGTGTATTGTGTCATTGCCATGGTCTAATAAAAAGTAGTTACCTTTTATATAACCTAAATCTACTTTGGAAGATGTCAATCCTGCCTAATTAAGTAATTTATTTAAAACTGAAGTTCTGGTTTACACTGACACCATTATCTTTCAATACAATTGTTGTGTCTTCCTCTCCACCTGGGTGCCCACATATTTTCTGCCTTTCTTTCTATCTCTGTGAATCTCTTTTTTCTCTCTTTCTCTCTCTCGCTCACTCTTTCTCTGTTTCTCTCGCTCTCTCATTTTTCTGTGAATCTCTGATTTATGTTTGTGTGGATAAGTTTTATTTTCTTCTATGTGTGCTGTATGCAGACACTATATTTACATCTTCCTTTATATAGTATATTTGTGAGTGCCTAATCTTAATTTTGCTTTCTTTTCAAATTGAGATAAAATTCATGTACCATAAAATTCACCCTACCATTTTAAAATTTACAGTTCAGTAGTTTTTACTAAAGTGGATGTTGCGCAGCTATCACCACCGAGTCCAGAACAATTTCATCGCCTTTAAAAAGATGGTATCTATTAAGCAGTTACTCCCCACTTCTCCCTCCCCGTCGTTCCTGCGACCACGAATCTTTCATTTCTATAAATTTTCCTCTTCTGGACATTTTATCCAATACATGGAACCATGCAATAAACAGAATTGTATGCCTGGCTTCTTTCATTTAGTGTAACATTTTCAAGGGTTCATACATGCTATACCATGTATGAGAACTACATTCCTTCATCTTTTTAAAGACATGTACTGGGGCAGGTTCTTCATGTCTCCAACTACAAATATTTGAGCATGCGTTTGTCTCTCTCTCTCTCTTTTAGACATAGCTCTCACTCTGTGTCCTTGTTCATACTCTCTCACTATGTCCCTCTCAGATAAATACTGACTAGACTCTATTTTTCAATGTATCTGTGGATCTGTGTATCCACACATACCCAAATAGATGCTATACCAGAGACAATGACAATACATTTTGTAAATTTATTTGCAAAAAGAATGCCTTTAATGGTGATTCTATTGGTTCTTTTTTAAGAACCTTGATTAATTATCAAGGGTAACTAAAGATTGTCCATAGTGGTTAGGCCAAAAATAAATAAAATAACAGGCAGAATCACACTTTGTATGCAGATAATCTCCAACACAGACAGCCTCACCAATGAGTGGAACCAACGAGTTTGCTTACTAAATAAGTGCACAATCACTTGTTGAAAGAACTGCACAATCAACAGGTATGTGTCAGAAAAGTTTGAATTAAATAGGCACATTTACAAGTGTCCAAACTAAAGTATCTTCCGCATATTTCTCTCAGGATTCCTCTTAAAACCATTTCTACTCTCTCCAAAATCACAATTATAAGTCACAGGCCACATCATATCCCACATCATATTATAATGTATCATAACGTAACCTCCTTTTGTTGCCAGTTGACTACAAAATAATTTTCAAATGTCTTACCATGATTTTCCATCAGACCTACAACCTACCCACAAGTTGTAAAGTATACAACTTTAAAATCATCCGCAACTTTCTTCCACTCCACCCTAGTGGCTAGTTATCGTGAACATATCACACTCCTTCCTTGCTGATGCTAACTCCTGTACTGCTGTTTCTGGAGAACTTTCCTTGTCTGCACCTTCAAATATCATCTCCAGTGTAACTACTGTGTTCTGTTCTGGTTTCTCTCCATCTTTCAACACGCAATGAAATGACCCTCACTCACTGACATGCCTGTATTTTTACAACAGCTGTATTTTGATTGTGATTATATTCTCACTGTAATTACATGTTCACTTTTTGTAATCCCTTCTAAAGTATCAGATTCTTGAGTTTTATACTCAGTTGTGCATATTCAGTATTTAATACAGTATCTACCACTATGCTAGATCTTAAATAAATTTTGATGGAATTAGATAATTTTAAAATTTCATTTAGACAGCCTGAAATTCATACTGCCTTATGAAAGCTGAAACTCTGAAAAAGAGGATGGAACAAAATGGAATGTAACTAAGAACAGATTCCTAAGCCAACCTTAGAGAGGTGTCCTGGCCTTGCCATCCTTGTGGCTGTGAGCCAAGCATAGAGCCCCTGTGTTCACCTCGGTGACAGCAGCTTGTGAGTACCTGGGAAAACTTGCTGAGTTACGTGGACCCCCAAAAGCATCTCAAATCAATTCCGTTTTCCCAGGGACTGAGTATGTAGTGTTATTTCAAAGTAATCTCTGAACATATGCTCTGGAAGTGGCCAAAGTTTCAGGCTACTGTTCCATTTGCACAGATGACCAGGATATACCCAAAAGTAAATCCCAAAGCACTGGGTATTGTGTTTATGATTTTTAAAAAGAACACAAGACACTGTGGCTTCAGATAAGACTGACATCAATACTTTTTGGTCAAATACAAGCTCTCAAAAGATTGTTCCCTAAAATTCCCTTCTGAATACCCATTCGGTTTAATCCATTGAATGTATCTAGTTGTTTTAGAGTTATTTACCTCATTATTTATGTGCATATGGTCTAGGTAGCTATAGTTGTTTGATTGTTTGTTGGATAAGCAACTAATGTCTCCTCTCCAGCTGAAAAATATGTTAGAAAATAATTGTATCTATCACATTGTATTATTCTTTTGTAGTGTTGGAGAATTCAGATATGTACGTAAATCAGCAAAAGAGAAAATCAAACACGCCCAGTGATATCAACAAAAAATATGAAAACTTCTTAAGTAGGCAAAAAAAAAAAAAAGAGAGGAAGACTAAAGTAGAAAAAGAAGAGGTGAATGAAGAAAAAGAGAAATTGAGTCTGGGGGAAAACAGAGGCTTTCCTGGGAGATAGACAAAAATACCATTTGTTCAAAGAGCGGCTAAGTTGGGAGCACTTGACATACAGCCAATCCAAGCCGAGATGTTCTGTAATTATAAAAGTACACACTGGACTTCAAAATGTGTGGAAAAAAAAAAACATATAAAATAATCCACCAATAATTTTGTATTAACTGCATGCTGAAATAATATGTTTGAACATCATGGGTAAAATGTGGTTATTAAAATCAATTTTGTCCCATTTGAGATTTTTCTATGCAATTATTAGAAACTCTTTAATTGTGTCTGTGACTTACAGATTTACATTTCTGTTGGACATAGCAAATAAAATCAAATCCAGATATGAGTATGGAAAAATGTTTATTTAGAAAAGGTTATGGGTTGGATACAGAATATCTTCAGAAGCTCACGTACCAAAGCTTTGTCTCCAAAGCAGAGTTGGGGCCTTTGGGACGTGACTGGGTCATTGGAATGCTCCACCCTCATTAATGGATGGATCCACTTATAGTTTCCTAGTTTGATGCATTTGGGAGAGGGAATCTGCTACAGAGGCCAGGCCTTTCCATGCTTCCTGGCAGCTGTGAGGTGAGCAGTTCTGCCCCACCGCATGCCACTTGCCATGATGTCCTGCCGCATGGCAGCCCAGGGACAACAGGGGGCTCAGTTACAGAGGGGCTATTTGCCGGTGGGAGCCCAGAAGGGTCAAAATTCAGTAACTTAGGAAAAAGAAAGAAGCTTAAGTTGGTCAAACCCATTAATTGTATTTTATTCCAGTTGACTGATGGGGAAAAACAAGCCAGCTAATCTTTTATGAGTGCCGCCCCCCCAAAAAAAAACCCACATGCAAATTTAGAGGGACCGTGTCCAGTCTTGGCAAAGGTAAACAAAGGAAGCATCCACCAGTCTTATCTAAAGGAAATGGGAAAATGTGCTTTCTTTATAACAAGCTATTTTCTTGTAACACAGAGTGGGGCATTCATCCAGGATCATAGGGCTTTCATTCTTTTGTTCATTGAAAAGAAAGTTTTGTCTTTTTTTGTTTGTTTCTTCTTTGTAAGAGGGAATCTTTTTTTTTTGTTTCTGACTTGTACTCTGAGTAACATTTTGGCCATTCATGATACATAGTATATTAACCACTGATATTCTCTGAAAAAATTTTTTTTCACTTAAAAAAAGTTTAACACTGTCAAACGATGCAATTCTAGAATGTAAATTCAGCACTACTTCCAGAGTGGTGGTTAAAATGAGATACAGGGTCAGATCCGGAGATTTTTTTATCCCAGGTCTGCCATTAGCAGCTCTGCGAACTTAGATGATTTATCTAATTTCTTTTTGCCTCAGATTTTTCATTTGTCAAAAGTAGTTACATCATATGGCATTTGTGCTTGTGGAAATCAATAACGACCACGCAAATGAGGACAATTAGGCTATTTATTCAGAGCTTATTAGCGCAAGGAAGTAAGCCAGCACCACTGGCATTTGGAAACTCAAAATCAGGGGGATGAAAAAGCTTCCCAGTGAAAAACAAAAGGGAAACTTGGAGGTCCACTGTGGGTTGTTGGCAAGGGCGACCTGCGGGGAGGCTCGCTTCTCCGGTTTGGAGGGCACATTTGGCCTTCTTGGTCAAAGCAGAGGCAGGGGCAGGGGCTTCGGGGAGCTGGCTGTCCTGATGGAGTCCTCGCCCTCAAAGGGTAACACGTGGCTTCCCTGGTGCTGCAGAAGACACAGGTCAGAGTCTCATGGTCACGTAAGTTCTGGCCACATAGATTTTATACTCCATCGTATGATGACAAAGTGAGATGGTGCATGTGAAGGACTTAGCAAATAACTTGGTCCACAGTGAGACTCTCCTTTGACTATAACAGGCCAACACACTGTCACTCTTAGGCCAGTCTTCTTAAGTGTGGTAGGAAACAATTTGGCAAAAGTTAGTTCTCCAAACATCATAAACACAACCTGTTGAATAGACAAAGCAGGATTATTGCTTAATGTACACAAGGGGGAGTAACGGCTGGGGATCTCTCACGGTGGGAGGGGCAGAAGGTCAGAATTTATTGAAAACTGGAAGTTTGGTTTAAGGCTGACATCTCAGTGCTGGGTTTTGGATAGGAACAGTAAGAACCATGATGTGACAATTCCAGGTTCGGTGGAAATGGCAAGGTAAGAATTTTGAGGGATTCGAAGAATTGCAGGGCCAAACTGCATGATGATGCTAAGCACTGAAGAGTTGGTGAGTCTTCTGGACTTCCTGCAGTGAGCAATCCACACTCTTTCCCTAACGAGGAGGCCCCGGTAGGGCCAAGAAACGCTACTGGCTGTCAAAGTCCATTAGTACAGACAGGAACGTGAGATTACTGCTGTCAGCGTTCAGGCTGCATTGAGGGAAAGAAGGCTTTAGTTCTTTCGTACATGAAGCTGACTATGTCCATAAAGGCCTAAATGACAGAGCACTTGATCTAGTTTAGGAACTTTTTATCTCTCACTGATGTGTTTTTTCTCAATATTCTCTGAAACGTTTTCAAAGAAACCCAATTTCTTTAAGAAAAGGAATTGATGAAAAAGTGCTAAGGTGCTAAGCTTCACAAGTTCTTTTAGATCTTCCTCTTGTCGATACACACTATATTCAAACACAATTAAAATATTGGAAAAATACGACACTACCAAGAGTCTTTAGTTTATTTAACTCAGAGTTGGAACATGAACGTTGATCCACCATTCGAGTGGTAGAGAAGTGAGAAAGGGAAGGAAAAAAAAAACAATCTAGGGTGTATTAATTAGCAGGCTGCTACCGCAGACACCAGAAGCTCAACGCTGCTGAGAATTTGGAAACAAAGTCAAAGAAGCTTCAGAGCTTTTCCAACCAAAGTAGTTGTGACCTATAGACATTTAGGCTCAACCTTCATTCATCATTGGTTAAGACTTAGTCTTCTGTGCTTTTACTCCCCTTAGAACTTCTAGTTTGCCCTGAGCATGGACTAAGAAAAACCCCTTTAGCAGGGAGCCACAGGGCTTTAAAACAGGATGCCATCATCATATCCCCGTGCTCGCTAGAGTGAATGTTACTGCAGCAGTCAATGCTGAAGGTGAGACACTCAGAACTTCAATGCATCCGCTACTGTTTACCACTTGAAATGTTCAAGTTCATTCATCTCCCAAGGTGATTCAATTTGCCCCATCACTATTTCTTCAAGATGATGGTCCATAACCATTTCTTAAAAAAAAAAAAAAAGACAACAAAAAAATGGAGACTTACAGCACAAAATTATCACTACTGAAAATAATACTGAGGCTGCGATTGACACTGTGAATCTCCCGTTACCTACCAGTCACTCTAGTCACTCTACTGACTATAAGTACCATAGTACTTAAAGTGTTTCTGTCTGTCTTTGAGAATTACAAGCCCCGATGATCTTACCCTATCTTGGCTTTAGTAGCCTATTGGCAGTTACCACTGAACATAAAATCAAGAAATCCAGGAACGTGTGGATTTCAAATGTACTGCTGTCACTGTTATATAGCAGCAACCATGTCTCCTTGTTATACTGAGAGTTAATTCCTCAGCAGCAGGGTAACGCCTTTCTTTTTTGCTAGCCAAATAGCATAGAGAGCCATGAATAACCTGCCCAAAGCTATTTACTGGGAATACTACTGTGTCACCTGGCAGAAATGTCCATCCCTCCCCCCAAAAAAGAGGACCTCTAATTCATCACAGAGTACAGGAGGCAAACCTTTCACAGGTAGGTCACTGGGGCATCTCTCAGCCCACCTTTGTTCCTGTTCCCATGTATTTTGACTGCCACAAACACAGCATCACATGATGGACACTGATCCAGTGTTATGCTGCAACATGATGGACACTGATCCAGTATTATGCTGCATCATGAAGGGCAATGCCTTAACCTTCCAGACTCATAACTTCCGTGCTTTTAAAAGGCTGTCCCAAAACTCTCTCGGGCCAGTGACATTAGAATCAAGGGATGGTATGGCAAGGTCATGGTCAAGGGCAGGTGAATTTCATGAACATATCCCTCTTTTGCTAAACGTTGAGCCCCATAGTCCAAGGCAGTGTTAAGTAAGATGCCATTTCTCTGAGTTCTCAGATAATGGTGTCAGTCAAGAGAATGTGGGCAGACAGGAAATCTACACTGAGCAAGCACGTAAATAACAGTGAGGACAAGTCCCCACCCTCCATAGAGTTCAGTGCCACCTGCGGTGCTGTGTTTCTCTCCAATTTAGTTTTGAGGTCTCTGTTTTTGAAGGGGGTCATAAACTGTAACCCTGCACTGAGTGAGTTGTAAGGGATTTGGACATTGATGTTCACAGTGTGCCTTTCACACGGTGCTTCTTTGTCCTGGCAGATGGCCTAAATGACCCGTGACCAATTGTCCCTCTCACAGATAATGCATTTATACCAGCAGACAAAAGTCTGGTCCTCCTGTGTCTGACAAAACCTTATTCTTGTCAAGATATTCACTCTCTGGGAAATCTTTTCTGGAAGAAAAGTTGCTGTGTGTGAGTTGAGTGAGACACAGAGGAGGTAACATGGCAAAACACATGAAGTAAGAGAAGGAGCTTACCAACGACTGGTCCATGAGGTAAGCGGGCTCTGGTGAAGGATGACAAGATTGCAGAAGCAGTGTGCTCTACCAGCTGATGGTGAGTCCCAGGGAGACAGAGCTGTGGGCTACAGCCTTTACTGGAGTCCAGGGGGTACACCAGTGGGAGTCCTAATTATCAGACACATGCTCCATAAGGTCACACTATGACTGAGAAGGCTGTCACTGTGGCAAACCTGTAGAGTCCGTGTGTGGTACAGTCATTAATGGGGTAAGCCAGGTAGGCAGTATCTATCTGTCTCAAAGGGAGGTGGTAACCCGGAAGTGATCACATAATGCAAATATCTAGACCAACCACATTGAGGACCTAGGAAGAGGCAGAGAATTGAAACCATACAGGGTGACTCTCGTATGAGAAAGTTAAATCTGTATTCAAAATGGACACCAAAGAAACAGACATTTATGGAAATTCTCTATAGGTTGATTTTTGCCTTCCCTGTTTATTTGGGTGATCCTAAGAAGTACTGGAAAGGCAAATGTGTTGTGATACAGGAAAGCAATAAAAGATTTGTTAATGACCAAGATAACACTGGGGCATCAGGGTCTCAATCCTGCTGACAATTTCCGGGACACAGTGTAGAGCATGCTTCAGAGTTGTCCCATTTGAGGGACAAGCACTTTGGGGTATTTATAACCCAACTTCCAGTCACTATTAACTATTTCTTCTGGTAATATTTATTGTCCAGCACCACCTGTCTATCTTGTAGGGTTTCAAGAAAGCCCTTTGGTAGTGAGAGGACACCTGGAAATTTAAGGAAACCCTGAATACCCAGGAGATACAGTCATAGCAGGCACAGAAGCCCTAATTCTTGGCATTCAAAGAGATAATCCTAGCTTCAGAGCAAACCTATTGAGCTGGTTTGCTCCACCCACCTACTCCGGTTGTTCACAGGTGGGGTCTGTTCTGGTGTCAGTAGCCACGCTCTGCTGGTTAAATGTCATGAATATCACCCTACCTAAGGACAAGTGGCAGCTGCCTAATTATTTTTATTTATTTTCATTAGTACATATTTGTAAGATGTAATGTTCACGTTCCTTATATAGAGTTGGTATAGGTACATAAAACATCTGAATTATTTTTTCATTCCCTCTCCCATCTCTTCATCTCTTTGAGAAATCCAAATTGTAAATAAAGAACAAAATAAAAGTTAGATAACAGAAAGTAGGGAGAGAGAGCTACCTAATTAACAGGAAAGAGATTGAAAGTGGAGGATGAACCATTTTCAAAGGTCTCTGATCCAACGAGGCACACCCGGCACTGGGCACCAAACACAAAGTTGCTGACCTCCTCACCACTTTGCAGATGCCATTGATTTATGTGGCAACCTGGTCTTCATGAAAAAAAGCTAATTATTGATGACCTCAAACGGAAACCTGAGTTTTTCAAATAAGACGAGACCAAGTTTGAGACTGGGTCCTTGAAGCAGAGAGATTCCTTTTGTTTGCAATGACAGGGTCCCCTAGAGCTTGTGTTATAAGCAGTCCACAGCTTAGGGTTATATGCTTTGCCAATCTTGTGTGAAGGAGAGCTCTAAAATTAATATTAAAAAATTGATTTTACCGTTCAGAGGGCAATATCCTTAAAATGTTAGTAGCATACAGAATTACACAATAAATACATAAACAAAACCCATCTCAGTGCTTTTTGTCTAGGGATGTACCAAGGAAATCACTTGTGTCTTCTTTAACACTTCTCAATAACAAGAAGTAATTTCTAAATCATTTTCAGAAGGGCAAACTTAGCATGAGACCCAAGCCAATACCATACGGAACAGAGAATAAAATGAATTAGCATAGTATTAATTGCATACCATTAATTTTCAAGGACAACTGCAAATTAGAATAACTCATTCATTTCTAAAACGTAGCTTATGTATGGGGAATATTTTCATGTCTCGCACAGGTTATTCATTTATTAAGATAGAAATATTTCCTTTCAACCTCAGTTCTCTGAAGGGTCCCATAAAAAGAGGACAGATGTTGAATGGGAAGAAGGAGAGTGTGTGCACCATAAGCCTAACGCTATAAATCAGAAAGAAAAATAGGCTAGCGAGAAGCAGAAAGGCTGAGGATACCCTTCCTCTCATGGCCCAAGCACCCAGTCCAGACATGTGCAGAGAAGGAAAAACAATTTTAATGGTATCAGTCGAGAGGAACTAAGAACATTATAACAAGAATCTATTTTAGTCCCACTGCAATTGGTTTCATTATTCAGCTGATGGCAGACAAGATTCCCACAAAGTTTCACTCCTGAATTGTTTGCAACACAGAGACAATGGGCTCTGCCCTGCACTGACTTAGAAGATGAGTTGCTCTCTGCCTGCGGCTCTAACAATCTGGTTGAAGTAGTCAAAGCAATTCAAATATAACAATGCCAGCCAAGGAGGGTACGAAGTCTCGAGAGGCAATAGGGTGCGTGTAACATCATTAACTACAACACTGCGTAGATGCTAATTAGGCAGAGAGCATTTCTGTTTTGCCACTGTCAGCAGCCCAAGTCAGAAGTCTTCTATTTAAATTAAGTTGATCTGTGACCTTGATGTGACTTACGATTTGCCAAAGCTTGTAACAGTGCTTATCAGTGATTCCACTAGATTTGAACAACCAGAGCTGTACGCTGCCGTTTGACAAGAGCTTTTGATATTTTAGAACCAAAAAACACGGTGATTTTTAGACTGTGAGACTATCAGGTTATCTGAACGCAGGAACAGAGCGATATAGAAACTCATTTGGGTTTTGACACACTCATCTAACCCATCCATCCAATTGAGTGGTTGAATTTATGAAGAGTGGTTGAGTAAATCAACAATAAATTCATGACATTATGCAACTGTGGTGGATTCCGTCTATCCTTATACATCCCTGAAGTTAGTTCCACTCAACCCGAGTCAAATAAAATCGGGGGTAATTATTATTTAACTGACTTGTGTTCCACATCACAGAGCGCTATCATTAATCAGGTAGTCAGAATGATTGCTTAGCTCATAATGTCCTCAAATACGCTCCATTATTTTTATTTTCCACAGTGTGATCACACACACACACACACACACGCATGCACACACACTCACACATGCTAAAGTCCTAATATAACACATGAAATCAGTATATTTTAAGGTGATATGAGTCTAATTATGTTTTCCAAAATCTTATCCTTCTCAGTCTTTCCTAACTCTCTATAACATAAATGAAAATTAAGATTTTAATTTCAGGATTTGCTAAGAAACGTGTAACTCTAAGGGTCTCTTGAACAAAGGCACTATTTACAGAGGTGCACACAGATTTAAGTGGAATCTTAGGCTAGCACTGGTAAACACCCAGGAGTTAACAACTGGAAACCACTACAGTCTATTGTGACTCGTATCTAGATAACCTCTCAAAGTCTCATGCGCTCATTCGGTGGAACTCTTTGAAGGTGGCTGGATCTAGGGCGTGTGAATATGGAAGATGGGTGTGTGGTAACTGGATTAGTCCACTGATAGTTCTGGGTGTGGCTGAATGGATTTACTGAAGACGGAAGCCCTCTCACCGGGTGTGGGTGGCACCAATCAACGAGCTTGTACCTGGAATGGAATAAAAAGGGAAAAGCAGATTCGCTGCTCACTGCTTCCTGCCTGATGTGACATGAACTGTCTCTTCACTGTGACACGCTGTCATGCCTTGAAGGTAGCTAACCTCTACAAACTGTGAGCCAAAATAAACCTTTCCTCCTTTAACTTATTGGTTTTAGGTATTTTGTCCCAGCAACAAGGAAGTAACTAAGACATAATCCCTAGAATTAAAGGTACCAGGGAATGGCAAGGTGTTAGTGAGTCCCAAGGAGGTTTCAGGACTATGACCAAGTAGCCACCTGCCAGGAAGAGTAATGGTAGAACCAGAGTTGATAAAAATCAAATCAGGGAGCTGGGAATCTAGCTCAGTGGTTAGAGTGCTCGCCTTGCAAGCACAAGGCCCTGAGGTCCATCCCCAGTCATATCCCACAAAAAAAATCAAATTAGGAGGGGAAGACAGTGAGAGACTGTGGTGAATAGTAAGACGTGTCTTCTCTTGTGCACTGATCCCCTGCTGGTGCCTCCCATTGACTGAAACAAACACAAAGCCAAGAAAACCAAGATGATACAAACTGTAGTTGTGAGTCTAGCAAATAAGCAGGACAAAAGACAGTGCACAGCACCATGATTAGATGTATACAGTAGTTAGATATTCTACTTTGCAATCACTAGTAAATATGTATTACACATATAGTCCATGGTCTTATATAACAAAACTATGAAATTTCTTTTCTATCAGAACTTTTTCTTTTCTTACAATAATTCACTTCTACTTCAAGAGTAGATGATTCAAGAACAGATTTTTAAACTACCACTAAGTACCTCCGCTAAATGTTGCTGATCCTGAAGGAAGATGTATCTACAGAATCTTCCCATGCTTTATAAATTATATTCCTTATAAGATAAGCTCCACTGTAACACTGCCTGTAGAATGCCAGTATTGACAAGCACTGATAAGACACTTGAAAGGGCTTCCAGAACCACAGGATAGAGTACTGACTGGAGCTCCTTTTCTTTAGTCGATTCCATGAATTTGCATATGAAAATGCTATTTCCAATCCGCTGCTCAGGTTGACAGGGACAAAATAAATACCTCCACTCTCAGAAGTGAATACTTACCTTATATAGCATTGACTACGTGACCCATTACGTGCTTCTCAAGGGGAGGGGAAGCAGTTTAAATGAAATGTTTTTACAATTTAAAATGCACTGTTACCAAGGCCAGAAAAAAAATCTAAGATATCTTCAACTAAACAAAACAATCCAACTCTATGAAGACAGCTGGTGGGTCCTACTGAGGTACACAGATTAATAGGGGAGAAGACAAATAAAAAGATCACAATCAGAGGACAGAGGAAGAGTGGCAAATTCTAGATCTAAGAGGTGGAGCTGCCCATGATGAGAAAGTTTGTACTGGTGGTTTGTGGAGGTAGAACAGAAATGCAGGTTAGTGGTTGAAGGAAGGAGAGGAACTATTTTATTTAGAGATTTAGTGAAGCATCAGTGAGAATAAAGTGGGAGTGAATTATGAAGGGAAAGGCCTAATACAAGCTGCAGCTCCTTCTACTATTCTTTCTGAATCAGTTAGTGTTGAGGTTTTGGCTTTTCACATTCACTGACATCTAATTTTTTAATTTCTATTCAGTGTACATAGCTGTCTTAATTAGTTGACTTACATGACTCTGCCAAACTGTACTTGGGTATGTTCTGCACCTGACCGACTGATCTTGCCCAAGGAGGGAAATATTTTTTCATAAGTTATCAAAGTTACTAGAAGCATTAAATCTACTTGACTAAAGCCATAAACACAGTTTATTGTTTATCTGCCCAAGTGGAAATAGGTCATACTTGATCTACATGTAAACTTCATTTTCAACAAAATTATACTCTAGAACCCTTTATTATTCCCATGATACCATTGTATTTCTCTTTATAATGGTGAGTCCTATTTTGCAAACTAAATTATTAACTGCAAATCTTGTGATTCCTGAAAACATGTAGCTCAGAGTGCACAGCAAATTATTGAAATTCAACAAGTTTTGGTTGAATTGAATTGAATTCATTTCCCTATCAATTTTCACAGCTGAAAGGTTCTCTCTCTCTTTCTCTCTCTGTGCCTCTGTCTCTCTCTCTTTCTGTCTCTGTCTCTTTCTCTCTCTCTCTCTCTCTCTCTCTCTCTCTCTCTCTCTCCCCTTCTTGCTATCACTCTGTCTGTCTTTACAACCTAAAGCAGAGCTGCTTCCAAATTCATGCTGCCTATTCGCTCTTCCCTATGATTTCTGGAAGTCAGCCACTCAAATCTAAGTTGTATTTAATCTACTTACAAACATCTACATGAAATGCAAATATAAATTGAAACTTTCATGTAATAACAAATGACAAGCTGTTCTGAATTATTATGAAAACAATTCTTTGGGCTTTTAAGGCTTTTGAATGGGCTTTAAAATACTCTTAGAGTCATAAGAATTCATTCTGTATTAGTTTTATGAACATAAGATAGCTTTATACTCATTTTTGTTTCTTCATATAAAAGAAAACCTCACAGATATTCTGTCATTCTATAGCTGTTTGTTATAAGCACATGTGATGAAAAATAAAACCAGAACTAAAGATGGTAGCCTTCTTCATTACGTTTCTAACAGTTTTATCCTAACTTACAATAGAAATCTTTATAAACTCCATATTATCCAAAGAGCAAAAACTCAAAAAAAATCAATGCTTATTATCAGGCAAGACATTAAAAGACACTCAGAAATGTATTCATTTCTGCTATGCTGTGCTCCCCCAGCTGAGGCCATAATTCTACCATTGCAGATAACAGATGAAGATTTTATATATATTTCCAATCTTTTAGACAAAGAGATTTTACAACCTTATAATGTACCTTTACCACTTTTGCTGTTATCTCTTCATTTGTTATCTATTAATTTTAGGTTTGCACACAGCTTGTATACTCTACATCTCAGGTCTTTTGTTTTGAATTCCTCGACATATGATAAGCTCTGGAGAAATAAGCTGTCGTGTACTGTCAGACCCTAATTACGTCTCTTTAAACTTAGAACAGGAAGAAGTTTCAAAGGAACATAGATAAATTTCCTGCCAGTGTTTACATCTCTTCCAAAACATCCTTAGTGTATTTATCCCTTTTCTCCTTGAATATTCTCAGTGACAGGGAGTTTAATACCAGCAGAAGACACCCCTACTTGAAAATCTGCTCTTCACTGGGTTAACATTCACTTTCTGCTGTAACTCATCTGTCCACCATTCTACCTCCCTTTTAAATCATCAGTGGCAATTGTTGACTTTTAAGATAAACATCTGATGTACCTCAGTGGGATTAATTTAAAGATATTTAGCTCTAAAAGTAGGAGTGTCCGTGTCTAAGGACATATAAATCTGCATTCCGCTTTCCACCCCCACATCTGGATATCGCACACAGTGTTCTGTTTCTGAGAGGAAATCCAAAGGCATTTTATACAAAATAATCAGTGCATTTCCAAAAATTAACTTCTAACTAATTTATTAACTCCAACATTTCCAAATATTGATTAGTCATCTATCAACCTAGAATTTAGAAAAATTTTCAACCTATGTTTTCAGTCTCAAACTTCTTTGGATGTAACAATCATTCTGAGTGTATAGTTGTTCTTTATAATAAATGTTACATTTTTTACTGGTCTTAAACTTAAAACTATTAGGTTGTTTTGCTTCTTAGTTTTAGTTTATCAGAATATGTTGAATATATCAGCATTTTTTACTATTTTTCTGCCTTCATCTTTCAAGACTGTTACTCCTGAAGTTTCTTATCTTCTTTCATATAACATTTTCTCCATTCCTCTGTACCCTATGTTTTTCTAGTTACTAATCCAGAGTATGTCCTGATTCATTTTTTTCTTATGGAATAGAGTTATGGTGGAAGGCTTAGAGGACTACTTGGATCCTCTGGTCCCCTCGCTCCTGGGTATAGAAGAGTTTAAATCAGTTATTGGGAATTAATTCAACTACTGGTTAACCTACCCAAATTCCCAGTCACAGTGGAGCTCAACCCCCGCCCCAAACTCTACAGAGTTCCTCCTATTTGATCTGAGTAAGAGGAGTAATCTAATTTATTTATTTTGTTTGTTTGTTTGTTTGTTTTGTGGTACCAGGGATTGAACTCAGGCCCTTGTGCTTACAAGGCAAGCACTCTAATCACTGAGCTAAATCCCCAGCCCGGAGTAATCTAATTTAGACCTCAGTATGAATGCCATCATAAGGAGGAACATTAGACCTTTTTTTTTCTTTTCTTTTATTATTGTTTCTTTTTAAAGGAGATGGGGGGTGTGTGGTTGTGAGAGCTTACAGGCGCTAGCCATTGCTTTTGCTTCTACCATATCTTGCCATGCCATGTTAGGTTCTTGCAATCCAAGAGTAGTTTCATATGGGACTAAATTAGTGTTTCTGTTAGCTCTTAATTGGACTCAATCTCCTCATATCCTCTCTCATATCCACTTAAATTTCCTCCCACACTGTTTTTTTCTTTACTTCACTTCACCACCCTCTAAACAAGTGATGAACCTTTTAGAGACCAAGTGTCCAAATTGCAACCCAAAACCCACATATTAATCACAAAGTGCTAACACTGCAATTAAACCTGAATACTGACACTTTAGTGTAGAAAAAACAATCTTTTGTCTTAAAAGAAAACACAATAGCAGAGCTTTCAATGATACAAATAGCCCACTGCACCATGGATGCCATAGGTTCCTCATCACTTAGAGTCTAAACTCTCTCTCCTCTTTTATTCTCTTGTATAGAAATACTATCATTAAAATGTACCTTTTCCTTTGTCTTTTAGAGTGTATTTTGGGGCATATATGTATATGCAACTGCATTTGAGTGCTGTTTTTGTTTCTGTATTGTCCTGCATTGAAACGTCAGGTTCTCCATCAGCAGGGGCTGTTTCTTGAGTCTTCTAACATTGGGTTTCTGTGAAGTTATTAATTGGATCCAATCTCCACGAAGACTCTCCCACTCCATTTATACATCCTTCTCTTTTCTTTTATTCCTCCTACACAGATAACCTCTCAAAGTCCTCTCCACCTCCATTTCCTTTCTGGACATAGAAATAATGTCATCAAATCTTGTTTTTCCTTCATTTGTTTTCTTTTTAATCTTCTTTTCTTCTCCTGTTTTTCAGCCTATTCATCATCACTAGTCCTCCGTCTTCCTTGGTTATGGAAAGAGTTGAGAACTTTTTGAGCAAGTTTAAATTCTGTATTTATATATGATTGGTTCTTTGGATGTTGGTAGTATTAGCAGCTGATCTTTATTCACAGTGTAGATCCTAGTATTTGAATAGGTTGAACAGATGTCTACACACTGAACGAAAGCCAAAGGCAATGGCACGTCACGGAGAGAAATCCACTTACTAAGGACATCTCCACAAGAGAGAAAGAGCTTTCTACCACAACTGATTTACAAACTTCAGTGCAAAATCACAAGAATCATGAGAAAACAAGGCAACAAGATGCCTCTAAAATTCATACCTCCTGTAAAGTTGCGCTCACAGACACAGAAGTGAGTGAAATCTCAAAGAACTCAAAAGCTAATCAATAAAATGACTGCAGAAATCAAAGAAGATAAAATGCACAACAAAATGAATCAGTTATTAAAATGATCCATGAGCTTAAACAAGATGAAAATAAGCAGATGAATAAATTAAGGATGATAAATTAAGACCATATGAATAAAGAATTAAGAGTTATGAAAAGAAATCAAGCAGAAATCCAGGAGACAAAAAACTCATTTGAAAGTTTCAGCAATAAGCAAGATCCGTCAAAAGATGGAATAACACAACTCAAGGACAAGGTTGGTGTAGTAGAATATTTACTCAGTAACAATGAAAAAGCAGCAAGAGAATCAAAAGATGGTCCAAAAGGTCCTAGATGAATCCAAAAGAAAAAACTTAAGGATCACTGGGCTTATGAAATGGGTAGAAGAGAGGCTTATTTTATTTGCCAACATAATCACAAAAATATTTCCCAAATCTAGGGAATAAGATGGATGCCCAGACAAGGGAGACATTTAGAACCCCACATAGGCACAGCCATAAAAGACATAGCCGCTTCACAACACATCAAAGTCAAAATCTCAGAAACTCAAAACAAACAGAAATTGTAAGAGCTGTTAGAGAAAAGAGCCAAATTATCTACGTAAGGTGGAACTCATTAGAATAAAAGCAAATTTCTCAACACAAACTCGAAAGGCCAGTAGAGCTTAGAGTGACGTTTTTCAAGCACTAAGAGAAAATAATCGTCAACCTAGATACTACATTCTGCAAAACCATCCTTCAAGTTTGGTGGAGAAATAAAGACTTTCCACAATAAAAATAAACTAAGAAATAAAGAGCAAAATAAACATTAGATAATAGGAAGTAGGGAGAATTTTTTCAAATGGGAAGAGGAACAAGAGATGGAGGGTGAAAGAATGAAGGGAAAAAGAATTTTAAGAAGAGAGAAAGAATTAAAGAAAAAAATGAAAATAGAGCTTTTTCAAATGAGACAGTAATCAAAAGTTGGAGCAAGCAGGGAGGGCTGGAAGGGGAAGGGGACAAAAAAGAATTAGGATGCACTGTGTATATGTACTAACTCCCAACAATAAATGCAATCATTATGTACAGCAAACATGTACTAATAAAAATACATAAATAATTTTTAGAAACTGAAAAATAAAGGAAGAAAAATGTACGACAACCAAGCACTGCAGAAATTAAATAAAGAAATCCTAAACTGAGACAAGCAGGACAGCAACATCCAAGAGCACAAGGGAAAGAATAAATCTGACTGGGAGAGAAACGGATCGGGATCATGCACTGGAAAAACAATATAATGACAAGAATCAATGCATAATTTTCAGTAATAACACTCAATTAAATGGTTTTAACTCTCTGATCAAGACAGACTGGCAAATTGATCAGAAGGTTCAGCTACCTGTTACCTGCAAGAGACACATGTTGTCCACAAGGACACACACAGACCAAAAGTGAGGGATGCAAAATGATACTCCAAGCAGCTGGAGCCCAACACTACTAGAAATCACTATTCCAATTTCTGACAAAGTTGACTTCAAACCAAAACTGGTTAGAAGAGACAAAAAAGGGCCATTATATATTGGTATATTCTCCAAACACTGGATACCCTATTTTGAAAAACAAAAACAACTAAAACAAAAGGACAGATAGATACCAACACAGTCATAGTAGTTCTCTTCAATATTCCACTCTCACAAGTAAAGAGGCAAACCAAAAAAAAGTCAATGAAGAAATATTAACATTAAACCACACTGTAGAACAAATGGGTATAAAGATATATACAGAGTATTTCATCCAATAACAGCAAAATACACACTTTTTGGGCAGCCCACAGAACTTTATCCAAAGCAGACCAAATTTCGGGCCATAACGCATGTCTCAATAAGTACAAAAGAACTGAAATAATCTCATGCATCCTATCAAATCACAATGGAAAGGAACTAAAAATCAACATCAGAAGAAACTGCAGAAACTATGCAAACATATAGAAATTGAATAATATGCTCCTGAACAATCAATGGGTCAAAGAAGAAATCAAGGAAGATAATAAAATTTCTAGAATCAAATGATGATGGAATTACAACATGTCAGAATCTGCAGGACAAAATAAATGCAGTTCTACAAGGGATGTTTATAGCTATGAGCACCCACATTAGAAAAACAGAGCCACTTCAAATAAATAACCTAATGATGTATCTCAAGTCCTAAAAAACAAACGAGAACAATCCAAACCGAAAACTACTAGAAAGCAAGAAATTGAAAATATCAGAGTAAAAATTATTAAAATTGAGACTAAAAAAAATACAAAGGATCAATGAATCAAAGAACTGATTCTTTAAAAGGATAAGATTAATAAACCCTCACACAAATGTGCTGAAAGAAAGAGAAACAAAAGTAGGAATACAAAGAGGTGACATGAATTTGCAACAGACACCACTGAAATACAGATTATTATAAACTACCTTTAAAAATCATATTGCAGGGTCTGGGGATTTAGCTCAGTGGTTAGGGTGCTTGCCTAGCAAGCACAAGGCCCTGAATTTGATCCCTGGCACCCACCCCAATAATATTGTAATAAATTGGAGAATCTTGAAGAAATAAATTCTTAGACACATATGGCTTACCAAAATTGAAAGGGGAAGATACCAAAACCATGAACAGACCAATAAGAAGCAATGAAATTAATGCAATTTAAAAAAAAAAAAAACTGTACAAAGTAAGCAAAACCCAGAATCCAATGGGTTCACCACTGAATTTTACCAAATATTGGAGAAGAATTACCATCAGTGCTCCTCAAACATTTCCATGTAACTGAAGAAGGAATGCTTCAAAACTCATACTAAGAAGACAACATTACCTCTCTGTGAAAACTAGATAAGGACTCCACAAAAAATGAAAGCTGCAAGCTAATATCCTTGATGAATGTAGACTGAAAAGTTTTCCACAAGATACTTGCGGGCCAAATTCAACAGCTCATTAAAAATCATACATCATGTTTTTGCTATTCTTGGTCTCTTCTGGTTCCAGATGAAGTTCATGATTGTCCTTTCTAATTCTTTGAAGTATGTTAGTGGTATCTTGATTGGAATTGCATTGAATCTGTATAGTAGTTTAGGAAGTATAGCCATTTTCACTATGTTGGTTCTTCCTACAGGAGTATGGGATGTCCTTCTATTTTTTGATATCCTTTTCAATTTCCTTTTTTAGAGTGCTGTAGTTTTCGATGTAAAGATCTTTTACTTCCTTTGTTAGATAGATTCCTAAGTATTTTATTTTTGTGTGTGCAATTGTGAAGGGTATAATCTTTTGTTATTTCTTTTTCGGTGGGTGTACTGTTTGTGTATAGGAATGCTATTGACTTTTGGGTGTTGACTTTGTATCCAGCAACATGACTGAATTTGGTTATTAAATCCAGCAGTTTTTTGGTGGAGTTTTTTGGGTCTTCTATGTAGAGTATCATGTCATCCACAAATAGCGAAAGTTTCACTTCTTCCTTTCCTATTTTTATTCCTTTTATTTCTTTCGCTTGTCTAATTGCGCTGGCTAATGTTTCTAGAACTATATTGAATAATAGTGCTGACAGTGGGCAACTTTGTCTTGTTCCACATTTTAATGTGAAAGCTTCTAATTTCTCACCATTTAGTGTAATGTTGGTCGTTGGTTTGTCATATATGGCTTTTATCAGATTTAGATATACACCATCTATTCCAAATTTCTGTAATGTTTTTATCATGAATGGGTGTTGGATTTTGTCAAATGCTTTTTCTGTATCTATTGAGATGATCATATGATTTTTGTCTTTAACTTTGTTGATATGTTGTGTTACATATATTGATTTGCGTATGTTGAACCATCCCTGCATCCCTGGGATGAATCCTACTTGGTCATGGTGTATAATCTTCTTGATAATTCGTTGTATTCTGTTGGCCAGAATCTTGTTGAGAATTTTCACGTCTATGTTCATTAGGGAGATTGGCCTTTAGTTTTCTTTTTCAGTTGGGTCCTTTTCTGGTTTTAGTATCAGGGTAATGCTTGCTTCCAGGAATGATTTTGGAAGTACTGCTTCCTTTTCAATTTCATTAAAGAGTTTGAGGAATAATAGTATTAGATCATCTTTGAATTTCTTGTAGAATTCAGCCTTGAAGCCATGAGGACCTGGGCTTTTCTTTGTTGGTAGGTTTTTGATTACCTCTTCAATTTCAATGACTAATATCGGTTTATTAAGAGTTTGTATCTCTTCTTGGCTTAGTTTTGGTAATTTGTATGTTTCTAGGAATCTGTCCAGGGGAAAAGCAGGGGGCATCACAGTCCCCGACCTAAAACTATGCTATAAAGCTACAGTATTAAAAACAGCATGGTACTGGCAAAAAGACAGACCTGAGGATCAATGGAATAGATTGGAGGATACAGAAACAACCCCAAACACACTCAAATACCTCATCTTTGACAAAGAAGCCAAACACCCTCACTGGAAGAAGGATAGCCTATTTAACAAATGGTGCTGGAAAAATTGGCTTACCACATGT